>KK120914.1:0-67226 GCA_000611955.2 Stegodyphus mimosarum | reverse complement strand
AATTAACTATGTAAAGTAGAAATTTTATTCGAAAGCATACATGTACATTACAACCCTGCATTACAGCTAAGGACTTGTAGGAATTTATATTTATTTTAAATAACCAGTTAAATTTAAGTTTACATTCTTTCCTATAAGCCTTCTTTCCCCTAATTATCAATGCCAGAATATTTAAATTTGGTAGCGTGCGTGAAGTAATGCAAATTCTACTTTGAGGAGAAAAAGGTTTAAATACCAAGTTCTAGAAGGGAAAGTTAGAGAGTGTGAGCAAACTGTGTGCTTGTTGTAGCGTGAGCTTCTGCTTAGCATTTATTGCTGATTAAACGTGACGTAACAGCTATTATTTTGCTGCCAGTAGATTTTCAACGTTCTTTTAAGAAACAGGATAGTCTGAGCCCTGTAGCGTAATTCTACTATTTGTTAATATCTTCAAATCTTTAGTTTAGTCCTTACTGCTTCAGTTGCTGTGGAAATTATTTTGATTAATTGACAGGTGGCGCTAGCGTTACGTGTGAAACGTGACATGCCTTTTTCAATTTCGGCAGACTCTCCACCGAAAGCTCTATGGATAGGTAGATAGATAGATTCGTGCGTAACTTCGCACACTGGTCGAATGGGAACAATCAAGTTCCTATTAAAAGATTAGATCTTTCGACTGGTATTTCGATCTTTTATGATCAATGCAAATCTGTAAGTGATTACTTGTAAATAATGTGCCTATTAAACTTTACGTTTTTAAAATTATTCAACCTTCGATTTCTAGGACTCTTTGGATTTTGAAACATCTGGTGCATGCGGCCACCAAAAAAAGGATTTAGCACATAGCAATTGTGCCAAGACAGCAAAAGGTAAGGCTAAATTTTCTGTTTTGTAAAGTAGAGCCATGGCAGAAGATTCTGTTCTTAAACTGAAATCGAAACGAAAAGTTCTAAGAACCACCATGTCCAAGATTCTGAAGAAACTTGAAGCAGAATTAAATAAAGAAGACATTAGTACAAGTATAATATAAGAAAATTTAGATCAATTAATTATGAAATCGAAATCTCTGAGTGATTTAGATGCTCAAATACAGCGCGATTTGAAAGCAAAGGCCCATGAATTCGAAACTGAAATAACATCTTCTATAGAATACGAAGAGAAAATCCAATTATGGCAGTTTAGAGCGAATAAAACATTGAAAGAATTAACTAAAGTGACAATTTCGGATTACGAAAATTGCATTTTTAACGAAACCGCCAAAGATTCTCAAAACGAAAGCAATAAATTTACCCGGCTCCCAAAATTAACTATCTCTAAATTCTACGGAGATTATACCGAGTGGACAAGTTTTTGGAACTCTTTCAAAGTAGCAATCCGCGATAATGAATCTTTAACAAAAATCGAAAAATTTAATTATTTAAAATCGTACTTATGCGGCAACACTGCACATACGATAGAAGGTTTATGTATTTCGGAACCAAATTACGATGAAGCTGTTGGAATACTTAAAAACAGGTTTGGCAGGAAAGATATCATTATAAACTCACACATGCAAAAACTCCTGAATCTTACCCCAGTAACTAAATCCAGTGACATTTTAAAACTTCACGAACTTTGTGGCACTATACGAAATACCGAAATACGCAGCTTAAGATCGTTAGAAGTCACAATAATTAACGTTAGATAAATACAGTTACATGTTGATCCCGGCGGTAATGAAAACACTGCCTTCTGAGATAACTTTAGAGTTTAATCGTAAAACGGATTTATGATCCTTTTTTAATGTTGATAAGTTATTGCAATTTGTTCGATCGGAATTAGGATGTCGGGAAAGAAACCATCTTTTGCTCTCTACTCATAAATCAGAAACACTTCCTGTGTTTATAAAGAGAAGAAAGGGGGAAAGGAGAATATAACGTCCTCTGCTTACCAGCTCTTGGCGCCAGTTAGTGAAAATAAAACTACTAATTGGCGTCTGTTTTGTAATACATCTAAACATGTTGCTGAAAAATGTGAATCATTGACAGTTGATGAAAGGAGAAATTTATTGTTAAGGAAGGAAGATGTTGTTTATGCTTGAAATGAAACATCGAATGAAGTAATGCAAAAGGGGTGTCGTTTGTTCCAGATGCAAGGGCAAGCATAACCGTTCTATATGCTTTCAGGCTAAGAAAGAACTAAAAGAAAAAAATGAAACTGTACAAGATTCACACGTTCTTTCAGCATTCTCTCGGAACAAAATTAAAACCATTTCGTTTCAAACGTGTTGCGTAACACTCCGAACAAATACACAGTCGGTTTTAATAAGAGCTCTTCTGGATTCAGGTAGTATGCGTTCTTTCGTGGGAAAAGAAATCGCGGATAATTGAAGCATTCTATCGTTCGAACAGAAACTCTTTCGGTATTTACGTTTGGAAATAAAACACTCATTAGAAAAACATTTAACATTGTTAAGATAAAGTTAGAAAACAAGGGAATACCGAATTCGAAAATCGAAATTGAAGCCCTCGTGACTGAACAAATTTCAAGTTCTGATTTACCACCTCCTAATGTGAATAAACACATTATAGGCAAACAGTTAGAAGGTTTACAGCTCGCAGACTCTTGGGATTGTAAGGAAAAAATAACTCTTTTGATAGGAGCTGATTATTATTATGATGTAGTGACTGGGAAACTTAAGCGTTTAGACAAACATTTAGTAGCTGCAGAAACGCTATTCGGTTGGTCTCTGCTAGGTTAACTTCTACAGCCTTTAATATTGTAGTCGAGGAAGAAATAATATCTGATCAGATAAAAAAATTTCGGGAGCTTGAAAGTTTAGGTATAAAGTCTGAAAACGAATCATCTGATCCATTGGAAGATGCTATAATGTAAAAATTCGAATCAGAAATTTTATACAAAAATTCTCGTTTCAAGGTTAGGCTGCCATGGAAGTCTGATAGAAAGTACGAGTTTACACGATAATAAAGCGATTGCGGTGAAACGATTTGAGAAACTTATAAAGTGATTTCAGAATAACCCCGAACTTTTTTATTCATACCAGACAGTTTTACAAGATTATTTACAACAAAGCATCATTGAACCAGTTCCAGACACTGAACTCAAATCACAATGTGAAAACCAAATCACATTTTATTTGCCTCACAGAGAAATCATTCGCAGTGATCAAACTACTAGTAAACTACGGGTCGTATTCGACGTCCTCACATGGACCTGGTGAAATTTCGTTGAACGACTGCTTACATATTGGTCCAAATTTGTATCCTGACATTTTGAACTTTTAGGTTTTAGCCTTTAGGTTTCATCCTGTAGCCTTCACAAGTGACATAAAGCAGTCTTAAGCAGATAGAAGTAGATGAGAAAGACAGAGATGTAACACGTTTTTTGTTTACAGAAAACCCATTCGAAGATCCACAAAATTTCATAACTTACCGATTCACTCGTGTGTTATTTGGCATAAATAGCAGTCCGTTTTTATTGGCTGCAACCATTAAACACCATTTGAAACAATATAAGAAAACCTACCCTGCCACTTGCGAATTTCTAAATGATCACATTTATGTAGATGACATCATTGAAGGACACCAAAATGTTGAACTTGCTTTATGGCGGTATGATTCTACATAAATGGCACACCAATTTTCAAGAACTGCTCCAATTGTGGATTAAAGAAGGTATTGAATGCGAAAAATCTCCTCAAATTTCGGAAGTTAGAAACCCTCCATTGAAACTGTTAGGAGTCGCTTGGGACAATCAAAATGACTCAATTTACTTTGATGTAAAAATTTGATAACATTTCTATCAAAACAGCTATTATCACCGTTTGTATTTAGAGTCAAAATCACATTGCAACAAATCTGGGTACTTGCTTTAGATTGGGATGATGAACTATCAGAAAATTTATGTTCTGTATGGAAAAAATGGCGCAAAGAAACTTCCAGTTTTGGACGAAATCGGTATTCCACGATATTATTTTTCTGGAATTGGTAATAATGATGTGGAAAGGATTGAGCTGCACTGTTTTTCTGACGTTAGCAAAGCGGCGTATGGTGCAATTGCGTATCTGAGTATAATTTCCAGTAATGAACAAATATTTACGGTTTCACCTTCCCGGAAAAAAAAACTCAGATGACTTTCGAGAGGAGCTAAACTTAATAAGCTGAAAAACAATCCTATCTGATTTCGAGGACCAGAATGGCTTAGAATGCCGTCTGAATTGTGGCTTCGACAGAATGAAGAAAAATCTATCGTTGAAGAGGAATTAGAATACCGCCAGAACATTGACGATAGTTATGAATTTATGTGCACGGCAGTTGAAGAAAGGCTAATAGATATCTCAAAATATAGTAATTTAAGAATATTGTTGAGAATAACTAGTTGGATGAAGCGATTCATTGGTAAAATTAGGAAAACGAATCATTTGACAGGTTCATTAACAACCGAAGAATTAGTAGATGCCGAAAATTATTGAATTAGATCTGAATAAGAACGTTTTTATCCCAAAGAAATTAAGTCTCTGAAGAAGGCAAATAAAGTCGAAAAAAAATCATCTTCATATCTTTTTTATCCTTTTTTGAACAGAATGAGATACTGAGAGCAGGTGGAAGATTAGAACATTCTAGTTTGACACATGATGAAAAACATCCAGCGATTCTTTCAAGAAACTCCTGGGTAATGAATTTAATAGTAGAAAGTACACATATTAAAATGATGCATGGAGGAGTAGCAATGACCTTAGATGAAATTCGTAGTCGTTTTTTGATCCCCAAAGGACGTCAGTTTGTCAAGAAAATAATAAACAAGTGTCTTATATGTAAAAAATATTCGTTGAAATCTGCCAACCAGACCACTTCTCAGCTTCCAGAGGATAGAATCAATGAGACGCCGCCATTCTACGTTTGCGGCGTAGATTTCGCAGGACCGATTTACGTAAAAAACGTCGAAGGGAGTCAAAAAGCCCATGTAGCATTATTTACTTGCGCTACCACTAGGGCCATGCATCTGGAACTTGTATCAAATCTCTCTACGGATTCTTTCTTGATGGCATTCAAAAGATTCACCTCTAGGAGAGGCAAATGTTGAGTAATTTATTCGGATAACGCAAAAACTTTTAAAAGGGGACAAAAGGAACTCGAAAATTTCTCTAAACTGTTGTAAAATGAGAAATTCCAAGATTTTCTGTTGAATGAGAAAATCGATTGGAAGTTTATAATAGAATGAGGGGCTTGGTGGGGAGGCTTCTATGAAAGACTAGTAAAATCAGTGAAAGAATGCTTAAGGAAAATTCTCGGTAAAGCCTTGCTAACGTTTGAAGAATTGTCAACGGTTTTGGCACAAGTGGAAGCTGTTTCGAATAGTCGTCCATTGACCTATGTGTACAGTGACCACAAGGAACCACTGCCACTGAAACCAGTCAATTTCTTGATTTTCGGAAAAAAAGATTCTTCACTACCTATCAACTTTAACTCCATTGTTAAAGATGGCTCTACCAAGTCCTCTCTGGCCAAAAGAAAGATTTATCAAGTTTGTTGGTTAATATACTTATTAATTGTTTTATAACTATGTGTCAAAATACTTATTGATATAAATTTGAATGTTGTTAGATTAATGTGAACTCCTGACAGAGTTCAGGTGGGGAGTGTGTGGAAATTATTTTGATTAATTGATCAATAGCGCTAGCGTTTCGTGTGAAACGTGACATGCCTTTTCCAATTTCGGCAGACTCTCCACCGGGAGCTCTATGGTAGGAAAATAGATAGATTCGTGCGTAACTTCGCACACCGGGCGAATCGGAACCAGAGATTTTTCGATTGGCGTAAGTATTTCGATCTTTTATGATCAATGCAAACGTGTAAGTGATTATTTGTAAATAATGTACATATTAAATTTTACGTTTTTAAAATTATTCAACCTTTGATGATGATTTTCTATGACTCTTTGAACTTTGAAAGAGTTGCCGCACAAGGCAGAGGCGTAGTTTGTTAGCGTCGAGTTGACGCATTGTTAATTAAAGAGATAAAGGATACTTTTAACCCTTCTTCTGTGCAGTTAACACACTTCCAGTTTCACACAAAAGATAGGCAAGTGGACCCTACAGACTATTTAGCTGAATTTCAAAATAAAATATATATTAGAACCTAACACAAATAAACTAAAGCTTATTAGTAGATCCATCGTGCGTACCTGATCTCGTGTGTAGGTGCATATCAAACATTAAACGGTGACTGCCATTTTTCTCAGTGTATCATAAATTCCATTAAATAAAATAAAAATTATCCTTAGAAAGAGGGAATTGATTTTGGATACTAATTAAAATGAGTACATATTAAAAAACATAAATACGCGCGTTTATTCATACATTTTATTTATTCAATACAGAAATTCTATGTTTGAGTTTCTGAAATATGCAAGATTGAATTTCATATCATTCCATTGTTAGTGCATTGTTAACACTAACGTTGTAGACTGTAAACATAAAACTGCAATGTTTTGCTGATTGAAGATACATCAATTAATTTAAATTAAATATATGCACAATTAATGACATTTACATCAAATATGCGTCAATTCTTCAGTAGGAAAATAATATATAACTCATACTGGGGTTTTAAGTAATATGTCTTTCTATTCCATGAAATTTTAAATTTTACTGCTTTTCCTCTTAAATATATTTTTGCTGATGAGTTGGTCAACCAATTGTAAATACAAAATAGCAGCACGTACTTATGATAAAGATATACTCTTATTAATACGTAATTTGAAAATTTGCTTTGTATGTTGCCAACGCATCGAAATTGTCCAAAATTTCAAATAATGACGAAATATGCAAAAATTCATAAGATGTGTTTCCTGAGGCAGTCATTAGTAAATACATTAGGAACAATAATTCCTAATAAAATTTTAAAATTGCTCGTTTTAATGTATTTGATAAGCGATAAGAAAGATTTTAAAGAATACGCCTGGAAACCGTAAAGAATAATCTTCAGAAAGAGAAGAAACTTATAAAGTCTTAAAAAACTGTTAGTCCTCTAAAATGTGACTAACCTTTTGGTAGACTTTAAATTACTTATCGCTATGTCTGAAAACAAGTACAGAAACTTCAGAAGGGCGTAAAAGACCTTTTTATCTTAAACTCATATAGATGAATGTAAGGTACTCCTGGTGCTTACAAAAATCCTCAAACAATGGTGAGAAACTCAAATAAGAAATTCAAATCTAAAGCTAAACTAATAACCAAAGGCTACACAGAGCAATTTAATCGCAAAGTTGGCTCGGAATTCAAACACGTGATTTTAACTATCAGCAAGTAGCAATGCCGAAGACAGGAATTCTTATCTATTGTAGAATAGTAAAACTAGTAGAGTGGCCTTCAATCCGCAGAACACGCTCTTACTTAACGCTCTCAAATCTTCACTTAAATACACGCGAACTAATTTGCATTCTGACTGAAAAACGTAAAGAAAGAAGTGACAATAAAGTTCCCTTATATCAACATAGCTTGTTACGAACCTTAAACATTAGAGGAGCAACTATCAGCAAGTAGCAACGCCGAAGACACTAATTCTTATCTATTGTAGAATAGTAAAACTAGTAGCGTGGCCTTCAATCCGCAGAACACGCTCTTACTTAACGCTCTCAAATTTTCGCTTAACCCTTTTAGTACCGACGAACGACGATATATCGTCGTTCGGTGCACTTGCCAAAAATACCAACGACGATATATCGTTGCGCCTTTGTTGGGGCCTTATTGTACTCATCACAAGAGGTCTGTGTTTCAAAATAACTTTATAGAATGTTAAAATGGTTCATATTCGATGCAACACAATGAAAAAATGGTTATTAGATTTAACTTTTTGTTATATTTTATGCTGATTAGTGCCGCGGGTCTGTATATGTTAGAGCGATAAGATAGAAACGGGACGCAGTCGATGCACGCATGCTACTTGAATACTCCGATATCTATCATAAACATCATAACGATTGCGATTACGGTCCAGAGAAACTATCCCGGGTCCCGTTTCTATCTTATCGCTCTAACATATACAGACCCGCGGCACTAATCAGCATAAAATATAACAAAAAGTTAAATCTAATAGCCATTTTTTCACTTGTGTTGCATCGAATATGAACCCTTTTAACATTTTATAAAGTTATTTTGAAACACAGACCTCTTGTGATGAGTACAATAAGGCCCCAACAAAGGCGCAACGATATATTGTCGTTGGTATTTTTGGCAAGTGCACCGAACGACGATATTTCGTCGTTCGGTACTAAAAGGGTTAAATACACGCGAACTAACTTGCATTCTGGCTGAAAAACGTGAAGAAAGAAGTGAGAATGAAGTTTCCTTATATCAACATAGCTTGTTACGGACCTTAAACATTAAAGCAGGTACTCATCTTAACATAAAAATCGATTACATTTCTTTTACTCCAACATTCAAAGAATTAGGTAAATTTTCATAATAAACTAAGATTTCTTGAAAACCATTTAATTAGAATACATGTAGTTTTATCCAAGGCGGCTGTAAGAGAGAAAACTCAAGTTGATATCATGGGAGTTTTCAAGTTTTGGCATCAGTGTTGGTAGATGTTACTGAAGTTACACAAGATAACTAAAATAAATTTTCAAAACGCAGCCTAAATTAGCTCCAAAAAATCTAACATGCATTCAGAAAACGTTATATGAAGTAACATTGCTTCAACTGCTGAAAACCTCTAATTTTTTAATGCAGTTTTGCGTTTTATGGTTACAAGAAACAGTTTAGGATCTTAATCTGGAACTGAGAATTTGAGCAAACTTATTCAGTGGAAAATACATAATTTCAATCAAATTTTTATGTACTTAATAACATACGAAGCATAAATATTCCGTTAGATTTGCTCGCTTAAGCAAGGAAAATATAAATTTAGAAAATCTTATTTTAGATGCAATTTCATCATCACTTTCACGCAAATTCAGCAAAATAGAAGTTATTTTCGTTATGTTATTGCAGTATCACTTAATAAAAAGGCCTGCTTTTATTTTACTGTTATTCCCTATATATGGTTTTTGAAAAAATGTTTCCTAATGACAACGTTTTGGAAATAGAACATATTTGCAACAATATCAAAATTATTTAATTAAAAGTTCAAACAGTCAGACACTGTTAAATTAAAAAGATATTTCAGAACAATCTGTAGATTTCCTCCCGACCAGGCAGGCTGAATCTATTTTTTTAAAAGCAATACACAATGGCAAACAAAGTCGATTATTTGTACAAAACAGGTAGATTTTTTACAAGTGATACCAACACCGTACTAATACAAGAGAATGATGGAAATATATTATGCATAGTCATACGATGTATAACATAAACCAAAGAACGGTGATAAATTATGAATAGAGAGAGTGCATTCACGAAATCTCGCATTATGGTGTGAAAAGGAACAGCTTTAAACACACGTAGTGTGGTACAAGTCAATTGCCATTGCAGGAATTCAACAACATGTTTCAAATGCATTGTATTATAGTATATAGCGCCAGATGCTAGTATTCAGATGATGAAGAAAGAAGTGATCTACATTTCTTTCTTGGCCGCAATCACAAATGCACATACAAGAAGGCCGTAGTAAGGCCTCCACAAGTGCCACCACTCAAAAGGAAAGTCACCGTATTCGCCGCATGTATATGGTGCATCGCACTGCGTTTGTAGCCGACATTCGAACAGAATGATACCAAGAACTGTAACAAATCGATTACTTGAGTGATAGTTCCAAGCAAAAGCTCTGTAGCGGCCACACCCTCCAAATCACCGCCATCTCAGAATTCGGTGGTATCAAGCTAGAGCTCATTGGAGGGCTAAGTGGAGAATTATTGTATTTTCAGGTAACAGCCATTTCTGCCCTGGTGTCAGTGGCGGCTGTTTAGTAGTTAGAAGGAGGCCTGGTGAGCGATTGGGACCAAGCTGTCTGCGGCGTAGACACAATGGGTCTACACCAATAGCTAAATTCCGGGGAATTGTTTACTATGAATTCAGGAGCACTCTCGCCGGTATCCCACACACATTGGTGGCAATTTTATACATCCGACTGGTGACTGCAACGGTTGTGCAGCCATTTTTGAGCAATACTACAGGAGATATTTTTCAACAGCATAATTCTGGTCTCATGCCGCTGCTCATGCCTCATGTTCTACTGAGTGTCCACATGTTGTCCTGGCTTGAGAGATCACCCGAACTTTCTCCCGTCAAGCACTCATGAGACATGATTGGACGGCAAGTTAGCGTCATCTACAATCAGCAAGGACCGTTGCTAATTTGACTGACCGAATGTGATGGGCATAGAACTCCATCTTGCAAAATAACCTACGACAGATAAGAGACAAGTAAGTTTCTGTAAGGTACAATGCACGAGCATTTGCGTGGTTGTATTCAACTTCGTGGCAACTGTAGCGATTATTAATGTACCACGATTTCTCATTTGAAACGGATTTTCTCGCGCATACATTAACCTGTGACTTTGAAACGTTAACCAAATAAATATGTTACCTAGGCCTTGTTTTGCCTACACTTCACCCTCTAAACTGATTTTTTTTGGTGCTGGGATTTCACTTACCATCAGTGCGAATAAATAAATAAAAAATAGTGAATAAATAATATTTTTAATGCGCGATCATTAAAAATAACCTCATATTTTATATTCAGTGAAAATGCCTAAATCAATCGTGAATCTTCTTTAAAAGGAAAAAAGATTGTGGAGCATAATATCTATAGTTGATCTCTGAGTTATATGAGGTTAGGGAAGCTAGATACTGGCGCAATTTTCGTTTTACCGTAAATTTATCTATGAATAGCCTTATGCTAACCAGATGTCTTATAATAAAACATATTAACACATATTTTATGTGCTATAATTTTGAAACAAAAAAATCACAGAAAAAAATCAAAGAGATCGGTACAGTAAGGAAGGGACAGTGCATCTGCAAATTATACTTTAGTTAGCACGTTATTTTCATATTTTTCTTCCTGTGCTCTTTCTTCCTTTTATCATTCACTACCGGAATGCCAATTGTATTGAAATTAAATAGTGAGTGAATCTGTAGTTTAGAGAGAGGAGTTGTGGTAACCCACCAGTAAACTTGTTTACTCTG
Source organism: Stegodyphus mimosarum (assembly GCA_000611955.2). NCBI lineage: Eukaryota > Metazoa > Arthropoda > Arachnida > Araneae > Eresidae > Stegodyphus > Stegodyphus mimosarum. Next base: position 56,117 of record KK120914.1, on the reverse strand, counting down.
AGATGCCACCCATAGCCGATGTGTATACTGGAAGAGTGACCTCTAATAAGCCCAAGCACTAGAATCCACAGTAACTTCTATTACGAACGAACTACGAAACGAATGCGAAATTCCAAAGGCGAAGACAACAATTGACAATTCTGATACGAATGCTACCTTTGTTTCGACGAGTTTACACATCGGTGGTTAATTGATCCTGTTTGGTACATAAAATTGAAGACGACATTTGTGGTTTATATTTTAATAAAAAACACCAACAAGATATACTGTAATACAGCATCATCGCAACGGCGAACGAACAGTTACATAATGTAAACACAATATTCGTTTGGCGTAACAGCGCCCTCTATACTATAAAAGTTGCAACACACCCCACCTGTACTCTGTTAAGAGTACACTAAATTTACATATCAATAATAAATGTTCATATAATCACAAATCAATACTGAAAATTATATTACAAATTAATACTATATGACACAAACACATAATATACATAACTGTTAAACTTCAAAAGGATAGATCAGTTGGACGGGTCTTCGGTAAAGTCCTTGGGAAGTACGAATCAAACATGAACGCACATACCCATCTCTACCTTTATAAACTTCTTCTATAATTCCAAGGGGCCATAATAATTTTGATTTCGTCGACCCCTCCAGCAATACAACCTCACCCTTTTTAAGATTCCTTTCAGGAGATGGATTTAGAAAAGTGTGCGCAGAACGTAATTCAAGGAGATAATTCTCCTTCCATTTTTTCCAAATTTGTTTCAAAAGGTTAGTTTGATACAATTTTCTCCTAGTCAAAGTCTGCCTGTTAATTGGTTCATTCCTGAAAAGGTCGGCGAAATGTACAGGATAAGAAACATTTTCTTGCCCTGGAAACAAGAAATGGGCAGGTGTAAGAGCTTGTGGCTCTTTTATTTCATTGTGGACATAAGTAAGAGGTCTGTGATTTAGAATTAATTCAATTTCTGACAAAATAGTCATCATTTCTTCAAAGTTAAGAAGAGCCTTTCCGAGAACCTTTCTTAAAGGTTCTTTGATGCTTTTCATAAGCCTTTCATAAAATCCACCCCACCAAGGCGCGTGAGGCGCAATATATTGCCAAGTTATGCCGTTTATTGAAATGAAATCTTTTAATTTTGAATCGATTATAATTTTTGCAAATTCTTTCAGAATTTCATTAGTGGCTCTGAAGCTCTTAGCATTGTCGGAAATGATAACTTTACAATTTCCTCTCCTAGCTAAAAATCTCCTTAATGACAAAATAAAATTTTTTGTTGACATATTTGTGATTAATTCAATGTGCACAGCTCTAGTTACACTGCATGTAAATAATGTTATGTAAGCCTTTTGAGGCGTATCATTTCCAGATTTTATTAAAACTGGGCCGGTGAAATCTATTCCTGTTACAGTAAAAGGAGGGTTTTCAGTAATTCTATTTTTTGGTAGTTGACTAGTTATTTGTTTAGCTGGTTTCAACTTATATTTTCGACAAATTAAGCAGTTACCTAACACTCTTTTTACAATCTGTCTACCTCGTGGAATCCAAAATCTAGACCTAATTTTGGCGAGCGTAAATGTCACTCCACCATGAAAAATTTTATTATGCTCTCGAATAATAATTAATTCTGTAAATCTAGATTGCTTAGGAAGAAGCACAGGGTGAGCCTCATCCTTTGTAAATTCTCCTTCTTCTAATCTTCCTTTTATGCGCAATACACCACAACTGTCGAGAAATGGGGCTAAATTCGAAAGTGGAGATTCTTTAGGAATCGACTTACCGTTTTTAATGTTCTGTAATTCTAGGTTAAACTCAATGTTTTGCTCATGTTTTATCCAGTCTAGTTCTGCATTTTGAAGTTCTTCAGCTGTAAGGGGACCTGCAACTGTTTGTCGTTTTTGAAGTTTATTAACAAATCGTTTAACAAGTGCAGTTACTCTTAGTACTTTTAACAAACAACTATACTTCCTTAAATCTAAAATAAATTCAGAATTTTCTACCAAACATTTATTTTGCACTGTTTTTTCAAATTCCGTTTTTAGCTCTAAGTCTACGTCTGTAGATTTTAAGTTCTCCCTTTCAGTTGGCCAGTATTCAGATGACTGACTGAGCCACGGTGGACCGTGCCACCAAAGCTGGTTCGAAGCTAAATTTGCTGCAGAAATTCCTCTGGACAGGATATCTGCAGGATTATCTTTTCCAGGACAATGAGCCCAATTGTTGATATCTGATAAAGATTGAATTTCTTCTATTCTATTTTTTACGAAAGTTTTGTATTTACTGGATTGTCCCTTAATCCAATATAACGTAATCATCGAGTCGGTCCAAAAATAACTAGATGTATTAAATTTTAAACATCTACTTACTTGACGGGCTAATCTTGCGGATAACAAAGCTCCCATTAATTCTAGTCTTGGTAATGTAAGACCTTTCAGAGGAGCTACACGACTTTTAGAACAAATAAAACTAATACTTATCCTTCCATCTTCAGCTATAGCTCTTAAATACAGCACTGTTCCATAGGCTAAAAGAGAAGAATCTGAAAAAGAATGAATTTCAAATGAAATAAATTTACAGTTCAAATTTGACAAATAACATCTAGGAATCATGACATCTTCTAAGTGTTCGACTTCACTGCACCACAACTGCCACTTGTGATCCAGTGACGATGGAAGTTTGTCGTCCCAGTCCATATCATGAGTCCATAGTTCTTGTAGAATGCACTTCAACTTTATGGTGAAAGGCCCTAAAAATCCGATAGGATCATAAATATGACCCACTACTCGAAGAATAAACCTTTTCGAAGCAGTTCCGTTCTTGATAAACTTTGATAGTTCTTTCACGTTGAAAGATATACTGTCCGCATCTGGGTCCCAAACTAGACCCAACACCTTGGATGGTGAGTTAAGTCCCGTACCTGAGCTCTTCTCCTCATCGATGTCGACCTCAGCATCCTTCCACAGCTCACGAAGTTTCAGGGAATTGGTTTTCCATTTTCGTAATATCATGCTACCTCTTTTGAGAATTTCCACACTTTCAGTCGTAATCTTCAAAGCCGCTTGCAAGTCTTCTTCACCTCCAACCAAATCATCGACATAAAAACATTCTGACAATAATTTGCAAGTATCGGGAAATTCCTGTTTACATTTATCAAAATGATATTTCAGAGTTGCAGCTAATAAATATGGACTTGGTTTCAGTCCAAATAAAACTCTACTAAAGTTCATTTCTTGATATGCATTAGAACCGATATCATCAGTCCAAAAGAACCTAGTAAATTTTCTGTCATTAGGATCGATCAAAATTTGTAGATATGCTTGCTTTATATCGGCTGTGAAGGCGATTGTATTTTGCCGAAATTTTAAGATCATTTCAAATAGATTTGGATATAAATTTAGTCCTTTGAATAAACAGTCATTAATCGGAAGTTGTCCTCCTTCATGAGAAGGACCATCAAACACGATTCTAAGTCGACTAGTAGATTTGTCCTCGCGAATGACCGCATGGTGGGGTAAGTAGAATGACTGCTTAAAACATGACAATTCGATATCTGACGACGAGTTCTCAATGATACCTTCCTTACGATAATCATCAATTACCTTTTTATAATCCTCAAAAAAAGCTATATCATTTCTAAATCTCCTAACCAGACCTTCGAAACGTTTCCGAGCCACTTCCCTATTATTCGCCAATTTCTCCTGCATACCTGGTTTCCACGGCAACTTTACACAATATCTTCCATCTACGAACCCAACAGAGTTATTAAATTCCTCAAGTATTTCTTGTTCCACTAAAGTCAAACACTCCGTTTCTTTGTTTGTAATACCTAAACTTTCTAGTTCCCAGAAACGCCTGAGTTCGGCTGATACAGTGCTTTGATCACCCAACACTACGTTTACAACAGCAGTCTTACTCAGATCATCACAATTTCCTTGCAAGGACCATCCAAGTTCAGTGTTTACAACTACCAATGACGTATTTAATCTTTCAAAACCCTTTGTCAAATTCCAATAAAAATCTGAACCTATTAACAAGGAAATTTCATTATCATCGAACGCTTGATTATATCCCCACGTTAAAGTGAATCCCTTAGCTTCCATTTCAGCCCTCGTACTCTCATTCGGCAAATTAATCATAGCCCTCGAAATTTCATCTGTTTCCAAAGCCTGTATTACAACTTCATTTCCGTCCAAGATATTTCGCAATCTCACTTCCACTCTGCGACAAGTTTGCAACCAAGGATCCTTTGCTCCAAACGAATAAATCTTTAATGTTTCTGACCCTACACATTTTAATCCCAACTTCATAGATACATTTCTTTTAATAAAACTCTTTTCACTCCCATTATCAAACATTGCAATAATTACACCTGATGATTTACGACCAATAATTTCTGTCCTAACACACTGCAATAAAATCACATTCCTATCATTTACAACTGAATTTGAAATAGTAGGCTGAATTTCCAGTTCATTTGGGCTTTTATCTTCCGGATTCGAATTAGATTTACATTTGCTAGAGTTTTCAAATTTAAAACAAATAGCTTTGGCATGTCTGCCAGAGCAGAATGAACACTGTTCAGCATTACATTTTTTCACAAAACAGTTTGTGTTACAACACAAAAAACATCTCTTTTCCTTAATTAATTTATCCCTTTTTTGCTGCACCGTCATATTTTCACATTCAGTCTTACAGTGACCTTGACCGCAAAATAAACATATTTGAGAGGTTTTCGTCATAAATTCTGTTACCGACGCGTGTTGATTGCTATGACTCCGAGGGAAATTCCGTTTCTGGTTTCGAAAATTATTTTGTTTGTGTAGGTTAGAATTAAAATTATTATATGAAGATACATTATTGGAATTAATACGGAACGCTTTTTCTCTTGCACTTATGGCATTATGTAAAAACTTCATCAATTCCCGTAAATCATGACAATTATTTATATTTTGCTTCGAAAATTCAAGAGCCAATTCTCCTGGCAGATTTTTTAGTATTATGTTAGTCAGCATTGTTGTGTATGTTTCCGATTTGACATTCAATTCCTCTAAACATCTAATTTGAGTTTGGGCTTCAAAATAAAGGTTCCGAAGAGCCTGAATGTTAGAAGCATTCTTTACGGGAGTTAGATTTAATAAATTTGACAAATGAGCATTTATTAAAATGTCTCTTTGTCCAAATGTTTCGGAAATTAATTTAACAGCCTGTTTATAGTTTTCTGGAGTAATTGAGAAGCCTTTAATGCTAGCAAGGGCTCTACCACCTAACAACGACTTTAAATAGCAAAATTTGTCTACATCAGTTAAATTAGAATTATTATGCACAGAATTCTCAAACTGATTCCAAAAATCTAAATATTCTGAAGGTTCACCATAGAATCGAGGAAGCGAAAGTTTAGGGAGTTTAGTTCTGTTTTCTAAATGCACAGTTTTATTTTCTACATGAACATTTTCTGGGTTTAATATTTGTTCACATGACTGATATGGAACCTTTCCGATTGATTTAATTTTGTTTTGCAATCTTACTTTAACTGGTATTATTTTTTCGTTATAATCATCTACCGAACTAATTTCATCCTTAATTTCGCTTTCTTCCTTCAACAATTCATCAATGTCACTATTTAGTATGTTAACAATTTCGATTTTACTATTCAACTGTTCTAAATATGAATCACATACATCTATGTCGATATCCGATTCATTCAAATATTTGTTTATTTTTTCTACTAACTTTAGAGTTTGTTCTCGATGTGTGTCACGCTTAGTTCGCAGCTTTAACAATTTAGCCATTTTCACAATTTCTAGCAACAAATTTTACCCTTCGAATACTTTAACAATAAATAAATTCTAATTATAGAATTCTAAGAAAACAAATTGTAAACAAATCACACTTTCAGCACTTTCACCAAATTCTAAGAAAATACAGCAGATTCTTACTTGCAAATACATTCCAACTTTCTAAACATAGATGCAAACATTCAGTATATACGAAAACGAAAGTTTCAAATTTTTAACCAAAACAAGATCAACGACATCAAATAGCTTTACTACTTCAAAACTTCAACAATTACGAAATATTCTATTCAAACAAATTTTCAACAAAACTATTTACTCACCCCACCAAGCGACGTTCCCGGACGATGTCACCACATATTATGAACGAACTACGAAACGAATGCGAAATTCCAAAGGCGAAGACAACAATTGACAATTCTGATACGAATGCTACCTTTGTTTCGACGAGTTTACACATCGGTGGTTAATTGATCCTGTTTGGTACATAAAATTGAAGACGACATTTGTGGTTTATATTTTAATAAAAAACACCAACAAGATATACTGTAATACAGCATCATCGCAACGGCGAACGAACAGTTACATAATGTAAACACAATATTCGTTTGGCGTAACAGCGCCCTCTATACTATAAAAGTTGCAACAACTTCAGCTGAGCTGATTAGTCAATCAAAAATTAACTGTATTTATTTGGATACTTATAAAAATTCCTCATATAGGTGATGGTACTAGTATTTAGTAATTCTTAGTTGTACTGTAAGACATAGCTCTTAACAAATGTTTACTTTTACTTCTTGTATGTGTTCCTGGAATTTAGACTTTTAAATGCTCCAATACCCCCCCCTTGGAGTCAAATATCATGGCTTAGAATTACAGTAGCGCATCTAAGGCAGAGCTGAAATTGCGCCGGAAGCCCACCAGAGCCCAGCTCCGGTACTTCTCAGTTTCCGATATAAATTACAATTTCAGGCGGAGCAAACCGTAACCCTAAATAAAAGGGCTCCGGCATTTCTTTTATGTATGTGAACCACAATTTTAGCAGATAAATTTTATTTTAATAGTAAACATGCCTTAAAAAAACAATTCTAATTTCTGAATGCAGACCTGTCTTTCTCTCGCACTCAAGCCTTGCACAGAGATCGAGACTTTTAAGGAAAGAAAAGCTCCCCAATCATATGTCAAAGGCTTATTTTCCAGGATGTGCAATGAATTTATAAGAGTGGGCAAATTTTGTGTTTCTCAAAGTACTAAATGTGATACCCTGGTCTTGCAAGTTCCACGGTAGTGATTTCCTATTGCAGAACTCCTGTAGACTTTCTGAATGATGTAATCAAACGGGGGGGGGACACTGCTGTCACTTTTACAGAGAAATCATACGTTTATTCTCACGTTATTACCGAATTGTATGAAGGGAAAGTTTCTGCTTGACGGCTAGAATTCTATCGATCGGCATCGCGATCAGAAAATCTAGAACTCTTCCCTCATTATTTTCATAGCTACATTTTTCCGTTAAAATTTCCTTCCGTATCCTCATGTTGTTTTTAAGATTCTTACTGTTCTTCTTAGTGGAGCTTTGATTGTTTTATCTTCTCTTTTCTGGTGTGCTGAAAAAAAAAAAAAAAAAGAGTGGTACCTGCCAGCCCTTGGAATAGTACATTATACGTATAATCAGGGCTTAAACTCAGATGGAGATCGGCTGAACTGCTTCTTAGCTAAGTGGAATTGCAATTCCAGCCGATGCCCCAAATAAGCCACATTTTTTTTCTATTTAACTATTTTAAATTAATTTAATAATTTACCAGAGTTCTCTTTATGTCTTTACATTTTTACAAGTTGTAAGGCAATCCAAGATAGGACCAATGGGAAAGAAAATGTGGTGAGATGACTAGGCCACCTACTAAGGAATAGGAATCTCAGAATGTGGTAGAGTGAAAACTTCTATCATTCTCAGTTCTTGCTAGGACTGGGGAACCAAAGAAGTGCAGTTTTCTACTTGTGTGTTAATTTTACATATGTTATTTAACATGGCTTATAAGAGGAAAAAATTAACATTACAACAAAAAGTTAATTTAATTCATGTAGCAGAACCTAAATGGCTTAGTTTGAGAGATTAGGGGCAGAAATTTGGAATAAGTAAAAACCAAGTAAGCCAAGCTTTAAAAGATAGAGAAGAAATAGAATTACTGTGGAATACTAATTTAAATTATAATTATAAATTATAATAAAATTCCAAGACTGTAAAATTTAGAAAAATTGAAACATGCGAAATAGATATATTAGTGTTCCCTTTTGTTCTGTAAGAGAAAACAAGATTCCTGTAAGTGGAGTATTGTGCAAGAAAAGGCAAAATAAGCTGCAAGCAGTCTGGGACTACAGAACTTCAAATCATCAAATGATTGGTCAGTCGAATTTAAGGAAAGATATAATATTGTAGAGTCATTAGGATTTTTTTTGAAGCAAAAGCCATGAAAAATGTCCAATGCACTCCACGGGACTCAAACCTCGGACCCCTCGCGTACGCGCCGAGTGTGCTGACCATTATACCACGAAGGCATGCTAAGAAGGCGGTAGAAATACCTTACATACTTTCCCTTTGAAAGGGCGACTGGGGATTAAGGGACCCACTCGCCAAATCCTGGTGGTGAAGAATCATCATTCACCACCTTTTAGTTCGGGTGCCACTGTAGAGTTATTAGGATTTCTTTTTTGAAACTGGAGTCATGAAAATGAGCAATGCCCTCTCCGGGACTCGAACCTCGGACCTCTCGGATAGGCGCCGAGTATGCTTAACCATTACACCATGAAGGCATGCTAAAAAGGGGGGAAATACCATATAACATTACTTTTGAGACTATTTGCGGTGAAGAAAAATCAGTAGATATGCAATATGTAACAGACTGTAGAAAAAAGCTAAATGAAATTTATGAAGAACATTATACTAAAAACATCTACAATACAGATGAAACTGGATTATTTTATCGAATTTTGCCTTATAAAACTCTATGCTTCAAAAGAGAAAAGTGCTCTTGGGGTAAAAGCTCCAAGAACATAATGCGGAAAGAGAGTTTGAGCAACCACTTGTAATTGGAAGAATCAAAAAACCAAGATGCTTCAAGCATGTCAATTCGAAATCTTTATCAGTCCATTGGCATTAGAATAAAACTTTATGGAAGACGCAAAGCTTAGTGTTAGAATGGTTGTTGCTGTTGAGTTGACTGATCTTGATAAAACAATGTCTAAATAGGAAGATGCTGCTACTTCTTGACAATTCTACAGCTTCCGACGAGATGTAAAACTGAAATCAGTGGAATTAGTGTTTTTCCGACCTAATGAAACATCAGTATTATAGTCTTTGGAAAAAGGTATAATTCGAAGCTTCAAGACTCATTACAGAAAACTGTTTTTACGGCATGTTCTTTGTCAAGCTGCTTGAGGAAACAACGATCGGCTTGCAAAACGTGTCAATGTATTGAATGCTATTTAGTGGATAACAAAAGCTGTTAAATCCGTATCACAAAACTGTGTTCAGCGCTGTTTAAGAAAGCGGCTTTGATATTCAAATTTCGAGTGCCTTACCGGTGCATGTACAGGTACATTTCGAGTGATGTTTACAGAAAATAGTACCGATGAAAATGAATTGCTTGAACTTGTCAAAATCAGTATCAGTGCTCAAATGCAAGGGTATTTAGAAATTGATGAACACTTGCATACTTGAAGACACCAATGACGACATAAAATCTTTTATTTCAATTATAGTTGATAATGTGAGCCTTAATAAAAATAGCTTGGAAAGCAATGAAGAGGGCGAAGAAAAGCCAGACGAAAAGTGTATCATAAAACTATACAGATGCTCTTAAAATACACTTCCAAATTAAAAGAATTCATGATTACTATTGGTGACAGTGAAGGACTAAAGATCATCAATGTCTTTAACGCCCGCATGGGAAAAAAGTGCTTGTTTTTCACAAGCTTTGAAACAAACACGTGCAACGGATTATTTCCAAAGAATTTATGTAAAAACGAAACTCTACTGTTCATTTCATACATTTTTGCAATAAATAAACTTTCTGAATTAAGAATTTTCATTTTTCATTAATTTCAAATTCAAATAAACACCTGTGGCTATGTTACTTACTTATATACAATACCATTTATTAAAGCTTAGTACAACCTGAACTTATTTAAAGCTTGATACAACCTGAATTTTTAGATGAATTACATATTTTTAGTATGTACCCTCTGAAAAAGGGACACCTCTATTTAAGGGACAAAATATCTGATCTGATGGAATTCCCTTATTGGGAGGTACTACTCTATATTCAGACCCTCACGGCTCTGGCAGCATAAAAACAAGAGTTCGGTTTCTTACTATCCAAAGAGTCCGCCTGTGCTGTCCCATAGAGTAGTAGCTTCGGCCATCCAAATGGAGGACGCGACGACCGGTTTCTCCTCGACCCTTTGCTCCGCACCATACTTGATCAGTTGAGATTTGCGAGGCCACAACTCCAGCTCAAAACGGAGTGAATCAAATGGTTGAGCTGTAATGCGCGGTTCTTAGAGGACATGTGGAACAGGTATACATTTATTATTACTCTGCTAAGTGAGTATATGAAAATTTGTATAAAGGAGATAAAGTTAAACAAATATAATTACATAGCTAACTGAGTTTGACTTTACAGATGTATAGTATTCTACTCATCCATAACGCCTGTTTGCAAGATGAATTATTTGCTTGTAAATACCTAGATCAGTACTGCTGTATATGATATAAAATATAGCCTCTATACACATAATAACACTAGAAATAAAAAATGAAAAGGATAATGTGGAAAAGGAATATTTTTACAGGTAGACAGATGCATACATTCAGATAAAAGCAGAGGCCATGTGATTGTTTTACAATAGCAAGATAAGTGCAGTCGATGCCTTGCTGTTGTGAGGCAGCGATATTGTGCACTCACGTCCATAAATTAAGGATCATTCGGAGTCACGCGGAAATCGAACTCTAAAATAAATATATCACCTGTAAAATCACTACACACATCTTCAAGAACCATATGCAAATTTCAGGAAGTAACCAGATGACACCGATGGCACGTCACAATGACGAGAGTGTAAGAGAGTGATATATAAGGAACACAGGCAAAGAAGTAAAATTGTTCGCAGGCGCTTTATAAGCATTTCAGTGCAATAACCGAATAGTTATGACACAAAGGACGCATTTGGATGATTTTTTGGGCGTACCCAACTGGAAGTATCAGACGAACTTGGAATTGCCCAGAGTGTCATCTCCAGGCTTTGGCAACAATTCCAAGATGATGGTAATGTGAGTAGACGTTACAGCACAGGTCGCCCCAGAGTTACAACGCCGAATGAGGACCGGTATTTGGCAGTTACTGCCAAAAGAAACAGGCGGAGCACAGCCTCAGACCTGTCTCGTCAGCTCTCTTCAGCCACTGGTACGACAATTTCAAGCAGACCGTGTTCAGACGCTTAGGGCAGATTGGTCTATATGCTCGTAGACCTGTCAGATGCGTTCCACTTACTGCAACTCACTGTCGCCTGCGGTTAGCCCGGAGTAGAGAGCATGCATTGTGGACACCGCAACAGTGGGCTTGTGTGATGTTTTCCGACGAGTCCAGGTTTAGCTTGCAGTCTGATTCTCGCCAGACGTTCATATAGAGAGCTCCAGGTACCCGTTACCACCAAGAAAACATCACTGAACGACACCGTTACGGTGGTGCAGGAGTGCTCGTTTGGGGTGGAATTATTCTGGGTTCCAGAACTGACATGCATGTTCAAATTGGAACCATGACAAGCCAAATCTATCGGGACGTCATTCTGGAACAACATGTACGTTTGTTTCAGGGCGCCATAGGCGCACAATTTGTGTTTATGGAGGACAACGCCCGTCCTCACCTTACAAACATCGTAAGCGAATGCCTTCAATCGGAGCATATCACCCGTAAGGACTGGCCAGCATTCTCACCGGACTTGAATACAGTAGAGCATGTGTGGGACATGCTTGGCCGACGATTTGCAGCCCGTCAACCTCCTCCTACATGTCTACCGGAACTTCGGAGAGCATTGCTTTTTGTGTGGTGTAATATCCCCCAAGATCAGATCGATAATTTGATACTCAGCATGCCGTGGTGTTGTACGGACTGTATTGCATCGTCTGGGAGACATACAATGTATTAACAATCATACGAACCATGTAATATTGGTTTTTTGTAAATAGGTTTCTTTTGTAATTTGCTCCAGGGAGAAAAAATTGCTAATTTTTTTAATAATATCAAACATATAACATCTTTTTTTTTGCTCTTTACCTTTTGTTTAATAAATAAGCTTTACAAATAAGTCAAATTTGTTTTGCTTGTAACTCTTCCTTGGCCTGATTTTGCATTATCCTTAATTTATGGACATGAGTGTAGTTGCTTCGCAGTAGCTTAACTCAAGTGGTCGCGACCCGCATCCTGCTTTGGAAATAATTTTACGCAGCCCGCGAATACATTTCAGTTTTGTATTTGCTATTAATACGGTCTTAGGAGATGTACAGAAATAGATATATGGATTGAGCTTATGTGCTTGCGTGTTATTGAAGAAGGAGATAAAATTAATAGTTTGGGACTTTGTCACTATATGGCATATTCTGTGCGTAGAGTGTATGCTTCTATGCCAAATCACGTGATTAGTGTAAGGTGGGAGAATTTCCGGCTTTGGTACATTCAGTAAATTTAATTCGCAAACCGGTGGTGGCGGTTCAATATTCTGATGTTTCCTATTTTATTATTATTATTATTATTATTATTTTAAATTCAGTTAGCCGTTCTGACATATTCTTTCTTTGAGTCAGTCACTAACTGATTAGCTAGGTAAACAGCTGCGCTCTTTATATTTGTAGACGAAGACAAACTAACATATATCTTATAAAACTTGTTTATTTGTGGTTGTTGTTAGATCTGTAACGTATATGATAACGCCTATCGTTTCGAATAATGCATGATTTTTTAGGATTTTTTTCATACGAAAATTCACCTTGTAGAATAAAGTTGTAAATAATGTTTAAGAGATTAAACTGCAATTGATGTTTTTATAAAAGGATGGACGAAAAAAGGGAAGTGTTTTTCAATATAAATTGGAAATTATGTACTTTTGTGGCGTTGTTAGCAACATATTTTATTTACAATAAGGAACTATCACTTCCAAAAGAATACAGTTTGTGCTGCCCTAATTAAGAATGTGAAGGCCCGGTGAGCATCTCAATCCGTGACAAATGTAGTTTCCAGTAATTACTCTTCAAGGCTAAGAACTTTATCAGCATTTAAACACCACTAAGTTATAGTAAGAAATAAAGAAGCTTATAGTTATTTACTTGGAAATACAGGTATTTTTTTATATGTATCAAAGAAAAATTTATAAAATAAAAGAAAGAGAATGGTTTGCCACTTTGTTTTTCAAGTTTTGTCCCACTTCGAAAGGTTTCATAATTTATTTATTTTTATCTTAAAGTAAATTATTTGGTGGCTAATTAAAAATATCCTAATTATTTGAAATAAATATCAGTCCAAAAATTTTATCTTTTACTGTTGATGCGTTTGAATTACAAAGTGTAATCAACAGAAATTTCTTGCAGGTTTTCTTTCCTTCACATTTCAGGTAAAAAATAAATATAAATTTAATTCTTTCCATTTTCCTGTTATTATTGATGTTTATGTATGTTTTGATAAACATCAGTAAGTGAAATTTAAAATTTAATAAAAAATTTTTATTTGTTCATAAAAATTTCATTTTTTTTCAACAAATTCCCGCCTGTCAGCCGCTGCTTTCAGGTCTTGCATTCGGCCCCCATACGATTTGAGCACGAGACCATTGGTTCAGTTTATACACCAATAGCTTATTGCTACAAACGTATTACAGCATACAGTATTATATTCATGTTCATGATAGAGTCCGGAACTTTTTGTTGCATTAGAACATGCAAACAAACTTCCTGAACAATTAAAATTTTCTCTGAAATGGCATGGCATTTGTTTTGCCTTTCGGGAGCATTTCTAGGAAAAGTAGAGGAACCTAATTATCTCAAAAATGATCCTCTGATTCCATGTTGAGAGTCAGGCGACATGCCGCTCCCTTTTAAAATGCATCCCACGATTACGTTGGCGATGTAAATCGGAAACCGAAATGTACATCACTGTTCAAAATTCTCCCAGATGAAGACATAGGCAAGGCCTGCTTTTGTAAGGTTTATGTTAATTAGCCGATTACCATTTTTGTTTTCATCATCTCTCACCAGGATGCAGATGAGCTATGTATATTAAAAAAAAAAGCGTTTTCTGAAAGCTTAGAATGTGAGAGTTTTTTTAGCTACGCTAACCCTCGTAATATTTTCTAGTCATCATAAATTTACTTTCAAAGTGAATATATCAATAGAATTTGAAAAGAAATGAAAAAGAAAGTTAATAGATTAGATTGTCAGGAATCAATTAATGAACAAATTTAAAGAATTAATTTTTTAGAAAAATATCTTTTTCATAATAGAAATGAAAAGAGCTGTTTTGATCTCACAAATCAAGCTTAAAGGTATTTCTCCCGGCTTCTTCGCATGCCATCGTGGTGTAGTAGTCAGCACGCTCGGCGCGTATTCGAGAGGTCTGTGGTTCGAGCCCCGGTGAGGGCACTCCTCATTTTTTGCATCTTCTGCTTCGAAATAACCTAATGTCTCTACTTTGGCGCCCGAACTAAAAACGGTGATGGATGATGATTCTCCACCACAAGGATTTGGTGACCGGGTCCCCTAATCCCCAGTCGCTCTTTAAAAAGAGAGAGTATATAAGGTATTTCTCCCGCCATCTTAGCATGCCTTCGTGGTGTAGTAGTCAGCACACTCGGCGTATATCCGAGAGGTCCGTGGCTTGAGTCCCGCCCAGGGCACTGTTCATTTTTCATCTCTTTTGCTTTCAAAAAATACCTAATGTCTCTACAAGCAGAGATATAAAAAAGAAACGATACATCTTCCTGTCTTCAGTTTCTAATTTATGAAAAATTAATTCCTTTGGATTTAGACAAATTAAATGAAGTAGCTGTTACTTTAGCACTTAAATGTAAATAAATGGATGGGAGGAGATGGCTTGTTTGGATGTTACGACATGGCTTGCTTGATCTTCTCATTTGAATATACAGGATAAATTTTATAGGAATGTCTAAAGACCGAACGTTATGCATAGTTATTCCTTTGCTAGATCACACGGCCTTCTGCGTGAAACTGAAGACGCTGCCATACTTCTCCACAAAGTACATGAAACTTTAAACATGCATGCAACAGTGAGTGGTTAACTCACTGTTATACCGGCGCACGGGTGTTACTGTTAAATACGAAGAAATTGTATTTTTAATTTTTTCTATCGCTATACCCAGGAAAAGCTGCCTGTTGCGTAGCTATGCAAAATGAAAAAAAGAGTTTTCACAGAAAAATGTGTCTTCCGTTCGCGCACCGCGTTCAAAGGTTTGAAAAATACCAAAATTTTGTTGTTTTTCATCAGCTTTCTATGTTTACTAAACTCAGTGCAGTCGAAATGCTGTTCCTCCTAATTGAATTTGATGGCATAAGGGACACGAAAGAAGTTTAAAACTGATAATTTCAAATTATTTACTGCTTTCCCGAAAAGCTCAAAAAACACAGGCTTTTGTAAAAATAGCAATATTCTGTTAACGTCTGATAATTTTACTTTTTTATTTCTTAAAATTTTTCATTTCTAATAACTAAATGAGGGATATATTTGTCGTTTTTAATTTTGTTATTCAAAAGACTATACCTTAAAGTTAGTCTTCTGGGAAAATTCTGGCAGAATACATCTTGATAGGGGGTTGTCCTAATCAAGCCGTCTCTTGGGTCAGTGGCATACACCTTTTTTAGATGCTTCTGTCACACCGTTTTACAGCCTGGATGTGACAAGGGAAGCATTGGAAATCCGGTTGTAGCAAGGTGTTAATCCTTAATAGATTTTTTTATGTCCTTTTTCGTAATATTCCTTAACTCTTTCGTTTTCGCTCCTGTTAAGATTACGGGGTAAGGTTTCGCCTTCTATTTCTCGTACCCGTGATATTTCGGGGCAGGAGTGTTTTTTTTTTTTTTTTAAACCGCTCCAAAACGATTAAAAGCAAACCTTCGTTATACTTGGAAAATTTTTTATTTCTTATTTTACAAGCCAGATACCCTTGATTTGAAGCTAAAAAAATTCTAAAATTTAAAAATGAATGCAAATTTTTTCAGACTTATTTTTTAAAAATTTGCCTGGATAAAAAAGGCATTTTTTGTTTTACTGTTTCGTTGAAAATAAGAGATCGTTAAGAGGTTAATAATGAAGGAGGAAGGATTTTGCAACTGTCCCGTCAACTTATGTTGACGTAGTTTGCTGCTTCGAAGTTGAGTTTTTTTTTGGGGGGATGAAGTTTTGAATAGTTTTTTCTTTGGAAAGCTATCAAGCTTTCAACAATCGGCGTAGACCTAGTTCTCGGATATATCTTCTTTTATCCGCAATCATTATAAGGATCACATTTTCGGGATATGCAAAGAAAGCATTCTACTGAATTGCTGGGTTGATGACAGAAAATTTTCAGTTAGATACTGCGATGTTCTGATGACTACGAAAACTATCTTTGGACCGTCTGCGAAATTTTTGCTGGTTTTGATTTTGAATTAGAAAAGCATGTAACAATTCAAAACAAAATGTTTAAATGCCATCAGTATATTTTTCTAAGCTCACGTAAAATCTGAGAACTCGATTTTCTGCCGTCTTGAGTGTGAAAGCGGACCAGGTTTATGAGCTGCTAAGTCTTCTAAAGTTGTACCTGACTTTATGGCAACAGAAATATCAAGTAAGTAGAATTGATCCTTGGCTCAACTCTTCTCCGTCAACCTGAGGAATGGAGCATTCAACACGTTCAAAGCGAACCACTGGATGTTTTCCACAACCAGCTAGTTTCTTCCCGATTGGGCCCTATTGTAACACCATCCAAGTGATGAAGGCTTAACAGCAGCCGACCAGTAAAGTCGCTGAACATTGGTAGCTCGGTCCGGAGCTCGAATTGCGGAGAGCTGTCTGGCTGCATGGGCGTTTTCTTGGTTTTCCCATGCCTAACGTGTATACGAGCCAGATTCCATTAGAAAGGCCTCCATGAAGGTTACCTACCCTTAGGCAGGTAGCTCTCGAGTGCTTTGCTACAATCAGATAATTAAATAGACTAAACCAAGTGATAAAATAGGTGATGAAACTACAATTCATTAAGATGTAGGAGAGATATAGGCCACTGCAGTGGTCTCCCAACGTACAATTCCATCTGGTGTATAACATCATTTTGGAAACCAGTATTCATAGCATTTCCATCGTTCTCTATCACTTCAAATTCTCGAAGAGAAATCTCACGTATAGTCAAATGGGAAATTAAGGTAGAAGTTATAGTACTAGTTGGGAAGAAACATGGCCGATACATTCTGATCCTGGTACTTGTATGAGGGAATAGTGATCACGGTGTCGATAAGAACCCCAGGGAATCGGTATTTACGAAAGACAATCATCGCACTAGTTACTTAGCCGAAGTTATACGTACCCCTACATGCCAAACAGATGCAAAGTGCATTTTGCATCTGCACATGAGAGTACAGATATAAATTGCGATGTCAGCATCGAAAGGCGAGAAAGAGAGACAGCGATGCCCCGGCAGCAGAACGCAGCAGATTACTGCTCGAAAACAGTTCACGAAACAGAATCAGGATACATTTTCTTTGGCAGAAGCCCATTTGAAAGAGCCCAGATTATGAATGCCCAGAAGACATAGAGGGTCTACTTTCTCAGGCAGATGTTCCCAAAAGATTGTGTGGAAATATTAAAATGTATTTTGTGTCTATATTAAATATAGTGACCAAACAGAATCTAAAGATTGCAAAACTGGAGGGACTTCTTGACAACGCGCATAATGTGAAAGACTATTTTCAAGGAGAAGCCTTTTCTTTGAAATCAAGACTAAGAAGTCATACTATACAGAAAAGCTGTCTAAAGCATTAAGACAAAGGAGTAGATCCTATTCAAAATATCAGAAGCAAGCGGAACATTTAATCTTAGTGTACCCAAAAGATGAAAGTATACCTTCTGAGGACGTGAAAGATAAATTAGTGCGCAATGTAAATCCAGATAAGCTTAACTTAGAAGAGTATACTTTGAATGTTGCAGCAGTTTGAAGTAATAAAAAGAAAACTAGAGCAGTTGCATACAGAGTTAATTCTGATAATTTAAACTGAAAATGTTTTCAGCCTTATTGCTGTTATCTT
Source organism: Stegodyphus mimosarum (assembly GCA_000611955.2). Taxonomy (NCBI): domain Eukaryota; kingdom Metazoa; phylum Arthropoda; class Arachnida; order Araneae; family Eresidae; genus Stegodyphus; species Stegodyphus mimosarum. The sequence continues at coordinate 37,988 of KK120914.1, read as the reverse complement.
AAAAGAGTATTAACATTTCTGCTGAAATAACTATAAACATAAATATTCAATTCAAATTTATTAAATTTGTTTGTTGTATTTATGTATAGGCATTTAAGTGTTACCTAAAATAATTCCAAAAAAGATAAACAACATTTAGCACTCCGCTTATTTAATTAAAAAGTGGGTGTCTGTAAAACGAAATGCTATTTTAGATTATTTCATAAGAAAATTAACTTAACTAGGTAAAATTTTTCAAATATAAAGTAATTTTTAGATTACATAAAGAAAAAATCAATTTCACTTGTAAAAATATTCGCCGAAATTCCAGAACCTCAGCTTCGCATAATTACCTTGATTTTTCTCCTATATAGCAGAATTTTTCTCTGAAGCACTAATTTAATGCTTTTTAAAAACAAGTAACCATATCCAGCAAGCAATGTTCTTTTCCCTTGACGACAATAAATTGTACTGCACAGTTGTTAAAAAATTAATACTCGATCTAAATTACTTAATCTTTGTGTTATGGTTTCCACTTATGAAAGAAACTAATGCATTGCTAACGACAAACAAAGAATGAACTGAATGCTAGTTATTCTATCATTTAATATCCTGCCATATTTACTACTAGCAAAATAGTCCATGAAGAAATAAAATTTACTTCATATTTTAATTGACTAGAAACAATTACTTATGCTTTCAAACAGACGAACTTTCGTTTTCAGAACATTTAAATAGACATAAAATTAATCCCGAAAGCTCCTCTTTACTACTTCAGGAAAAAAGGTTTAAATGTCAGGAAAAGATTTCAGGAAATTCAGGAAAAGATTTCAATGTCTTTTAATTGCTATTATTTTAAATACATGACATTAATTGTTAAATTCTTGAATTTACGTATAGGGTTGTACTTTATTGGAAGAGATACTTGTTATGATGTTTGTTACTATCAGAACCTATTCCATTTAGTCAATTCCGTTCCACTTAAAAATACGAAGAAACATGATTTTACAGGATTATCATAGTGGGTTAAGAGATCACTAATGCTGTTATTTCAGCTGTGAAAAATACTACCAGTATGGAAACATCACAACATCTTGGGAAATTCAACGAATAAACACTGTATCTTTGTAGAAGCACAGATTGGAATAAAATATAGGTATAAGTAAAACAGAAATTTATTCCCAGTTTGGCAAAGAAAATTTCTTAAACTCCAACTTTTGCAGCGGTTTTTGTTAAGCTGAATCACTATTTAGAACAAAACCTGTAAATTTTTGGCATTTTTTAGCAATCATAACAGCGCAGAAATCATAACAATGCGTATAATAAATGTTATTGTTTAAGTTCAATGTATAATTATTATATGAAATAAAGAAAACAGAAAATTTTTCAACACCCAGTTTGGCCAAATAACCATACATTCAAATAGAATATTTGACAACATGGCTTAATAACAAAAATTTTATGCGTCTTTATAAAAAATACGTCTTGTAAAAAGGAAAGTTTAGATAATATTTTAAAATGCATTAATCAAACAATAAGATTTAACAAAGCACTAAAAAAACTTCTACAAACTTCTTGCCACCTCAACAAAATATTTCAAACGCATTTTTCAAAGCAACTGATAACTATCTCATTTTGCTTTCAACCTCAGGGAGAGTTTTCAAAATCAACACATTTTTTGAAATCATGTACCAAGATTTCCATCTAGAAAAAAATTAAACCATTAATTTAGTTTTACTCAACACTATTTAAATTTTTACTTCAAAAATGTTTGCTTTTAACCGTTTTAGATGACTTATGTATTTCTACTGTGTTTTTTATTTCTAATATTTACAAACACTGGAACAACATTATGTTCCAATGCTGCTGCTGACAGAACTTTTACGTGTAGAGATTATTTACTTGGATTCTCTTTATCATTTGCATTCATACAGAACAATTTTTTAATGTTAAATTAACGAAAGAGATTTATTATTATTTTTCAGTATACATTATGCAAAGTATTATATGGGGTGAAACTTTCTGAAGCTCATAAATTGTTCCACTGTTTTTCCTGCCTCTAATAACTCTAAAATCGATGATTATAACACCAAATAAGTACCAAAAACGCGCCAAATAATTGGACGATTCTTTACCTGACCGCATAAAATCCCCATACACACACGTAATTTTCTGATTTTTCAAAAATTATTTAATAAATGCGTAAAGACATTACTTACTCAGAGTTACAGTACTAGGATTAATTTTCATTCTATAACTGTTTACATCCCCAGCAAGCTAAATTACAGTACATTTTACGTTCGTTATTCCTGAATACAGAAATTTATGCACATATGTTGAACGCCACCCACAAAAAAGTTCTTTATGTATATACTAGGGGCATTGTATCCATGTAGAAAAAGCATCCCAAATATGCGTGTTACAGAATGCATAAAATGTATTTATATTTACAACTTTTAACTATATTTATATTTACCCGACCTGCGACATTCGACTGTGGTTAATAAATGGCTGTTTTAAAAATTTTTTCATCAAAACCCATAGACATCTCAAAAATTTCACTTATGAATTGCTTGCCATTATCCGAGATTATTTTTATCGGAGCTTTATACTTTAAATGTAAGTTTATTTTAAAACGTGTCTGCTATAGTTTTCGCGCACCCCTTTCTGTGGTGATTTATTTCTACCCAATTTCAAAAATGATCAACTATCACGAATACATATATCTATTTTTACATTTTTTACTACTTTGATAAGGATGCAATAGATCAATTCCTATGATTTGATTAGGGAATATGATTTTTATGCTATTTATGTGCCCCCAGGTTATAATTAATATCGTTAACTAACTGGCAAATGTTGCAGGACTTGACATATTCCGATACAAACCTTTGTAACTGAGTATAATAAACAGCTTCCCTTACTCTCTTCATAGCTTTTCTTATTCTGAGATGACCCGAGAAAGGTGAATCATGTAATACAAAATACTTAATCTCGCTGAGATAAGAGGTCACAAATCATTGTTATTATCCTTCCCTTTTGCGTAGAAAAGAAATCTATAAATGATTTTATAATTTGTGGCTCTGTTCCTAACTCCAGCCATGTCATGATGTTCAAAGTGATCGGGATTTTTCAATTAAGTGTAGATACTTTTAAATTCCAGATCTAGATACAGTTCTGAAATGCCTGTCTCTCGTGAATCTAAAATTTCAGCCGTTAACATGGCACTGCTCACTCATCATCTAACTTAATTTTTGACTGGCCATCTGCTACATTTCCTTTCCTTGAAGTGAGATTTTTTTTCTCTTCGCCTTTCTGAATAACATTAACCAAGATACTGATGTCACTCTTAACTCTAAGAATAATAACTAGAGTAACGATAAATAACAACTAAAAATAACCAATAACTGAAATAGGCAACTCATACCTTAAAACTTATTTATCTCAGAAAATATATAAACTTGTATTAAAATAGTTCGCAGAAGGCAAATCATAAATTCAGATCATATGAATAAGACTTATAACCTCCTATGGATTACGTTATTGGAATCTTAAAGTTCACAATTTTAAATATACAGGGTGTATCACTACAAGTTAACTGGAATTTTAAAATTCACAATTTTGAATATACAGTGTGTATCAGTACAGCGGTGACAAACTTTCAGGAGAGATAGAGTACACATAGATGATGAGAAATCAGATAGCATGGTCTGAAAAGCTTTCCCAGAGCAGTAGTGACGACACAAAAGTCAAGAAAGAAAGGACACGAACGGGGTTAGAAAACATGTTTATTATTCGAAGTACAACAAAAACAAAGAAAAACAACATAAAGAGACATCGATCAACATCAAAGAAGGTGTCCGAAATTACAACCCGGACCATGATGCAGGAACCGTGCGTCATCCATCTTCCATGCGATCTTCCATTCGTGATGCAGATCTCCCATGTGGCAGAGAAGTGAGGCCTGCACAACAGTTCGGGGTCGTAATTTCGAACACCTTCTTTAACGACGATCGTTGTTTGTTTTTGTTCTTATCTGCAGGTTTCTGCTGTACTAAACGTAATAAAACATGTTTTTTCTCACTGTTTGTGTCTTTTTTTTTTGCGTTTTGTGTCGTCACTGCCGCGCCAGAAAAGCGTTTCCGACCATGTATTGCTATGTGATTTCCTATCGCCTAGGTATACTCAGTCTCTCCTGAAAGTTTTCATCGCTGTATTAATACACTTTGTATAAAAATAACATCTTACCTGTTTACGAAAATGTTTTAAAATTTAGGATTTCATTTTAAATTGCTTTACAAATCGTTGCTAACAAAAGCTTCAAAACAAAGAGTAATGAAATTAATCATTTTGGTATTTTCTAATGTTTTTCAGATACTGAATTAATATTTTTGTTTATTAACAGTTCATATAAATTTTGTGAATAAACAAGCAAGAAAAGCAAAAAAAGTCGGTAGGGAACATGATAGACTCCGACTCCTGAATCTTAAACCGACTCTGACTCCGACTCCCTCATATGTATGTAAACATATACACATGTGTTACAGCTTTTTTTTAATATAAAAGAAGCACTAGATGCTATAGAAAAAAATTTATGGCATAGAAAGTTACTTATATTAATTAGTCCTTGTTAAGAAATGGAAAAACTGGCATTAGTAATTTATAAGAAACAGTATAGCTTCGGCAAGCTCTTTGTTAGAGGATCGTAGATCCGTTTTGATAAACTTCAGAGCTCAGTGTATTCTTCTAACTTGAGTAGGAGGAAGAGCTGTTACTGTTGGGGCTACTTCTTTTAACTTCTCAGGTTACATATTTATAAGTTCTAAAAGAGGTGTCATGGAAGAGTCTATTTCTCTATTTCTTCAAAGGCTGTGTAGAAATCTTGTTTGTATTTTTCATTTTTATATACACAGTCCAGTCACATTAATGTCACCACCACGTACTTTGAATGTCAGAGTTAAATAACCAATCACAGAAGGCAGGTGGCAGCACAGTGCAGTTGAGCGTATATAAAGGGTGTGTGAGGGCTTCGGAAAACATTTCAATCGTTGGCGTAATGCAGAAACGAAGCGATTTATCCGACTTCCAAAAGGGCATGATCATTGGCTTTCGGGCCAAGGGTGGAAGCATTTCCGAAACGGCTGAGTTTGTGAACTGTTCGCGTGCCGCCGTGGTAAAAGTGTACCGTGCATGGCAAAATGGGACTGTCCAAAATCAGCGACGTGGCAAATGTGGTGCACCACGGGCCATAGATGACAGAGGCGAACGACGGTTGCGGAGATGCGTTCGGGCAGATAGACGGGCTACCGTTGAGCAACTGACCACCAAAATGAACCAAGGGGCTACCAAAAGTGTCTCCCAAAGTACTATTCAGCGAACATTGCTGCGTCTGGGCCTCCGAAGCAGACGCCTGGTTCGTGCACCTATGCTGACTGCTGTTCATCGACGGCGAAGGCTAGAATTTGCACGCCAGTACAGCAGCTGGACGTCCACTGAGTGGCGACAGGTTGCGTTTTCGGATGAATCGCGTTTTATGCTCCATCGGACAGATGGACGTTGGCGTATAAGGCGTGAAACCTCTGAAAGGAACCACCCTGCAACCATTGCCGGAACGGTCCAAGCTGGAGGCGGGAGCATTATGGTCTGGGGAATGTTTTCCTGGCATTCTCTAGGTTCACTGATCATTGTGGAAGGCACAATGGATCAATACAAGTACGCATCTGTCCTTGCGGACCATGTTCACCCCTACATGCGCATTGTTTTTCCTCAGGATGATGGCATCTTCCAGCAGGACAATGCGAGGTGCCATACAGCTGCCAGTGTACGTGCGTGGTTCGAAGAGCACCAGGATGAGTTTACCGTCCTCCCCTGGCCAGCAAACTCACCTGACTTAAACCCAATCGAGCATCTGTGGGACCATCTCGATCGAGTTGTTCGCGCCATGGATCCTCAACCGCGTAATCTAGCGCAGCTGGCCACGGCATTAGAGTCGGCATGGCTCAACATCCCAGAGAACACCTTCAGGGACCTATGTGACTCTCTTCCTGCACGTCTCGCAGCAGTCCGCTCTGCGAAAGGTGGTTATTCTGGATTTTGACAGATGGTCACATTAATGTGACTGGACTGTGTATAAGGGCTTTTGGTTCTTTATTTTCATTCGCTTTGCCTTAGCCTTTTCAATAGTACCCAAATATTTCTTAAAATCTAATTCATCACTCGAACCGGATGATAGAGACTCAGTTACAATGTCTGCACTCCGACTGTCCTGATTTGAATACTCCAATTGTTCTGAGAATAATTTCATTCTTAGTGGGCCCACCAGCGGCCGAGCGGTAAAAGACGCTGAACACTGGTAGTTCGGTCCGAGGTTCGAGGCCCGCGAACGGGCTGGCTGCATGGGCGTTTTCGTGGTTTTCCTCATGTGTAACGTGTATACGAGCCAGTTTCCCTTAGAAAGTCCTCCACGAAGGCATCCCTCCCTTTAGGCAGATAGCCCTCGTGTGCTTTCCCATAGCTGAATAACCTAACCTTCATTCTTAGTGAAAGTTCATAGATGACTTTCTTTGCCTTTTTAATTGGTTCATCATCCAACAAAATTTAGTGTTTCGGTCTACATATATTGAACCCAGGAAGATCCCATTGTCTAGCAAACTAGTTTCTATTTTTGTCATTGAGGAAATGATTCCTTCAGCAATAAGCCCTCCATTTCAGAAAGAACAAACATCACATTCTTCCATTCTCGCCTCCTGTTAATTCTTAAGATTGCAGCTTTTTTGTGACTATATGCGGTGTAGAAAGAAGAGTTTCCAATTCTGCAAAGATCATTCCACAGTTTTTCTGTTAGTGATAAGTTAGGGTTATCTACATCTTCTAAAAATGTTCTTAATTCTAACAAGCTCTATATCATCAAATAATGTGCATTCCCATCGTGTTGCTTGATCAATAATTGCTCCTTTTCCTGTTCACTTCCTAAGAATGGCTTCAATTTTGTAGTTCTTGCTGCTATTACTGCTTACCTAAGTTTGCCAATGAGAGTTTTAACTAAACGAATAAGTTTAATCAGTAATGGCAAATATCACATCCATCCTCCTCCCTTACATGTATTTATTAATATGTCAATAAAATAGAAAATAACTATTTTTTTTTAATTCACTTTAATTTCATTTCAAATTCAAACTGTCCAACAAAAACTGGAGTCGGAGTCGACGTGTTTTTAACGACTCCAGCTCCGACTCCTTTTACCCAAAAGTCTAACTCCAATTCCGACTCCATAACTCCCGACTCCACAGCGCTGGTGAAAACATGCAGAGAAATTCATTCGGATACTTTCACCAATTTACTTCCTAAACAAATAGTATAAATATGTAAAAAATATGACAACACTTAACGCTCTCTAAGTGTAAACACTGACCAGCTGAACTGCATCCACGGCACACACATTCGCCTTTTCGAATATAAAATTGTTTAGACCGTACCATGAATGAACTATATACGCTCTATTTCTACATAACACCAGCTGGTATGTTTTCTTATATGTCGACATAAAAAACCATATTTTAGTTTAAATTTTTATGACGTTTCAACAGAAATGTTATGGAAAAATGAATTTTATAAAAAATTGTGATGGCATAAATTTATCTCACGTAATTACCAAAACACTTTAGTATTCTCTGAGAGGGAACATCCGATTACTTACGATGTTCCCTCCGAGAGGACAACCGAGTGGGAAGGTTAGACATGTTAAAGCATCATTATTAACGAGGTATCAAAAACCACTCTCTTCAAAAATATTTATTCTCAGTTAAATATTTTGAGATAATAATTATAATATTTATTACTAACCACTTAGCTAAATTGAATTTTTTATTTCATATGCTTGGCTAGCATTACTATTTTTACTTAGAAATAAATTTGTTCTTTTGTGTCTTTTCCTAAAATCTTTTAACATACGAAGAAAATGTGGAAGGAAAAGTTCTTACTGGTGCCCCCACCTTTTGTTTTTGGAATTGGCAGGCAGGCGCACGAAATCCTGATACTGGTGTTAACCCTTTGAGAGACAATATTAAAAAATCTGAAAGCTTTCAGATTTTACATTACGCCCAAAGGGGTGTTTTTTTAACGGTTTGTGTATTACCTTTATTTATTAAATATCATGTCCTTCGTACTTAAACCATAGAATTCAATTCAACAACAAAGTCGCAAAATAATTTTAAAATGAGCATATCTTTAGAATTTTCGATACACAGTTTCGCGCGCTGGAGATAAAAAATCCCCCCATACAGTGTTGCTATTCTTTGATTTGAAATCTTCCAGTTTGTTAATCAAAATTTCTTTTATGTCTGACAAAATAAGAAATAGATCATAAAAAACAAATTCCAAATTAGGACTTTCAGATGCCCATATTCGGTGGAGGATTACGTTATTAAAAATTTGATGGCTCTAGGTACCGTTGTTTTATGACAATGGGAGAAACATACGTATATTTATGCAGATTCTTCATTATTTAATTTCTTTAAATATAATACAGGACCGTAATATTTGGTGGCAGCAGTTTGAAAAGTGAATCAACGCAGAAAGTGAATCGACGCAAAATGCCAAAGCGAAATTAATAGCCCTGCCGGGCTAACGCCCTTTGGGCTAAAAATAATTCAAAATACACAAAAAAAGTTACTTTTCATAATATTTTAGCATAATTAGAATGTTTTTCAGCGAAAAATTGTATTAAAATTATTTTTCGGCTGGAACCATATGGTATTAAGAAGAGAACGACGCCCCTCTAGAACCCACAAAGCACGTAAAGCTGTATATGGGAAAAGCATTTTTTCAGGTATGAGACTGATTTATTTACTTATAATCTTACTATAAATAAACATTTTAATATAATACTTTAGAAATAGTTGATATATACATAAACACAGCATAAGATACACAATACAATACGCAGAAATACAATACAATACAATACAACATAATGCAATAGAAGATAATGAATAGCAAATACAAGAATAATAATAAAAATAATTTAGAATTGTATAAAATTAAAAATGTTCACATGAATTCAATAAAGGTTAATTTTGTAATTTAGAAAATGTTTATGCTCTTAAAATTTCTTTGAATTTATAATATTATATATATGTAGTTGATTAATTATAGTTACACTTAGAAAGCTGATAACAAATATTAAAAATTTTAAAGAGCACATCCATTCTTTTGTATGAAATTTTTCGAAGAATGTTACTCTTTTTTCTGTGCCTGTAAAGTCCAACACTGCAAGTTTTGCGACCGTTAAGTGCGGAATTACCATAGTGTAATTCTACACTTAACGGTCTAGTGGGAAGCCGGTTACATAGGGCGGACGCATAAAATAAATGTCCAATTCTAAATCTTTTCATGATGTGTTTTTATTTTCATTAAAAACAAAAATTACTAGGCTGTAGAAATTCACGCATTCTAACACTATTTTAGAGCAGAAATATAACTTTCAGGGCTACTGCCATGTATTGAATAAAAAGACAGTAACGTGTTTTTTAAAAATTGACAGTTTTTTGCATAGAGTTGTACGTTTCTGGTAAAAAAGTGTCAAATATATACACTCATGTCCATAAATTAAGGATAATGCAAAATCAGGCAAAGGAAGAGTTAGAAGCAAAACAAATTTGACTTATTTGTAAAGCTTATTTATTAAACAAAAGGTAAAGAGCAAAAAAAGATGCTATGTGTTTGATATTATTAAAAAAATTAGCGAATTTTTCTCCCTGAAGCAAATTACAAAAAAAACCTATGTACAAAAAACCAATATTACATGGTTCGCATGAATGTTAATACATTGTATGTCTCCCAGATGATGCAATACAGTCCGTACAACGCCTAGGAATGCTGAGTATCAAATTATCGATCTGATCTTGGGGGATATTACACCACTCAAAAAGCAATGCTCCCCGAAGTTCCGGTAGACATGTAGGAGGAGGTTGACGGGCTGGAACTCGTCGGCCAAGCATGTTCCACACGTGCTCTACTGGATTCAAGTCCGGTGAGAATGCTGGCCAGTCCATACGGGTGATTTCTACGATTTAAGGCATTCGCTTACGATGTTTGCACGGTGAGGACGGGCGTTGTCATCCATAAACACAAATTGTGCGCCCATGGCGCCCCGAAACAAACTTACATGTTGTTCCAGAATGACGTCCCGATAGATTTGTCTTGTCATGGTTCCAATTTGAACATGCAGGTCCGTTCTGGAACCCAGAATAATTCCACACCAAACGAGCACTCCTGCACCACCGTAACGGTGTCGTTCAATGATGTTTTCTTGGTGGTAACGGGTATCTGGAGCTCTCTATATGAAAGTCCGGCGAGAATCAGACTGCAAGCTAAACCTGGACTCGTCGGAAAACATCACACAAGCCCACTGTTGCGGTGTCCACAATGCATGCTCTCAACGCCAGGCTAACCGCAGACGACAGTTAGTTGCAGTAAGTGGAACGCATCTGACAGGTCTATGAGCATATAGGCCAATCTGCCCTAAACGTCTGTACACGGTCTGCCTTGAAATTGTCGTACCAGTGGCTGAAGAGAGCTAACGAGACAGGTCTGAGGCTGTGCTCCGCCTGTTTCTTTTGGCAGTAACTGCCAAATACCGGTCCTCATTCGGCGTTGTAACTCTGGGGCGACCTGTGCTGTAACGTCTACTCACATTACCATCATCTTGGGATCGTTGCCAAAGCCTGGAGATGACACTCTGGTCAATTCCAAGTTCCTCTGATACTTCCAGTTGGGTACGCCCACATTCCAGACGGCCGATAATTCTACCACGTAAAAAATCATCCAAATGCGTCCTTTGTGTCATAATTATTCGGTTATTGCACTGAAATGCTTATAAAGCGCCTGCGAACAATTTTACTTCTTTGCCTGTATTCCTTATATATCACTCTATTACACTCTCGTCATTGTGACGTACCATCGGTGTCATCTGGTTACTTCCTGAAATTTGCATATGATACTTGAAGATGTGTGTAGTGATTTTGCAGGTGATATATTTATTTTAGAGTTCGATTTCCGCGTGGCTCCGAATTATCCTTAATTTATGGACATGAGTGTATTTTCAAGGCTGGGGCATCGCCGCTCAAGGGGTTAAACCCAGGGCCCAACTAGCGGACCGAGCGGTTAAGATTGCTGGATATTGGAAATTCGACGTGCTTTGGTTTCGAAACCAGGCTAACGGGCTGCTGCATAGTCAATTTTCGTGGTTTTCCCTATGTGTAAGTGGAATACGAACCGATTTTCCTCAGAAGTCCTCCACGAAGGCATCCGTCTTCTTAGGCAGGTAGCCCTTGCGACTTTGACATATTCATATAACCTAACCTAATCTAATCCTTAGTATAGGTTATTATGCTGGAAAAGTAACAGATCATAAGTAATAAGGAATAGTCATTGGACGTTCATCGTTTGTTAAACTCTTTTTGGACATTTAGGACTTTTTGGATATTAGTAGTAGTACTCGAACAATTAACAAAGTTAGCTTGTTATGGTGGCGTCATCTAGTGGGCTACTGGTAAGAAAAAGTAACAGCAGTGCAAGATGACCAAAGATCAACGGAATCAAGTTGAGGCCAAAACAGGCCTTATCGCCTTGTTTAGTAAAATCAGGGATGATTACAATACATAAAAATTTTATAAATTTATCAAATTTGGAGTTATACATGGGATAATAAACATGCTATGAAATCACATCGATCAACAATTGCATTAGTACAAGTGGCTTAAATTACATTTGTCACCTTAGAGATTATTTAAGAATTCTGGAGTCAAGTTGTTTGAGATAACTTCATTCTTGATTTTGAGAATCGAGTAACTGCAGTTGATAATTGCGGGGAGGGGGCTAAGAAAAACTCCTAACATCTTTTTTATACATTATCGATTGACTTCGATCGCACCAGTAAGTTTATAGTTCTCTGTAACTCATCAAATTTAATAAATACATTAAAATATACTTCCATTTCTTCACGCAACCATTTGTATCAAGGAAATTATTTGCATAAATAGTGTGTCTTTCGAATAAGAATTAGGAATATTCTGTCGCAAAAAATATAATTGCTTTGGTAAAAATAATTTCAGGCAATTATTTAAAAATTTTATCTTTATGCCACAAAAGGTAAAATGCTTGAGAGCGTGAGGTTTAGCTTATATTTTTCTAAATAGCTGAGTATTGTGTTTGCAGAACATCTTTAATGGCTGAAGCTGGAACTACTATAATTATTCTAGATTACAAATTATGTAAATGAGTAAAATGCCAACTCAGATTTCCTTTGGTATGAAAATTGAGATAGATCTTTAAAACGTATCCTTCTAGAACTTTAACTCACATATTACTTAATTCACACGTTTCTACAACGCAAAATTTAATGCAACGAAATTAACGGTCTCTGTGGCGCCATCTAGTGCATTATTTTGAAAGTTAAATTGCAAGCTATTAATTGTATCTGAAGAATTAAGCTGCTATTGCGAAAAAATTAGTTGGCATTTATCGGGTTTAAACTCATAAACAGTGGTGTGCTGTGGTTTTATCGAACTAGACTAAGTATGAAAAAAAATTATAATCCTTCCTAAGATGACTGCGCACGGATAGTGGTGGCGTTCATCTTAAGAGGGGTGAAATTCAGTACTAGTATTTATTTTTGTTCTGAGAAACATTAGCCCCTTTGCGAAGTTATCATCTTGGGAAAAAATGGCCTCTATGACAGGTTTCATTGCTTTTTGAATACGAAGACCATGATATAATTTTAAGACTAATGATCACAATAATGGTTAAAACGCTCTGATAAATTTACGAATCAGAGAGGAAGTCGGAATGAATGAATATTTTTCGATATTATGGATGCATAGAAAATCTACAATTAGAGAATATCATTTTACCTCAAAAGGAGCACAAGGCCAGTAAAACAGATTACTCCTTAATTTGCATATCATTAATCATTCTGGAATTTCAGTGTACTGTCAATTAATTATCTGTGCGCGTGGTAGTACTGTTGAATGTATTGAATGCCATATACGGAGTAGCAAAAGCCTGGCCCAAAGTAAAACCAATAACAATGGTTCGATCATGGAGAAAGATTCTGTTAATATAGAAATCGGAGATTTATCTAATTGTGAAGAAGTCGTGGCAATAACGAAAGTTGTATGCCAAAAAATTGAAAACATAAAATTCTTCGAAAATGTCGATCAGGAAAATATCGAGGCAAGGCTGGCGCTAAACTTTTTGCCGCCCGATGTAGCCGCACGAGCTGCAAACTCTTTGGCACCAGCTCTGTATCGAAGTGTGGTTCGAAGGCGAATCGACTAAGCCGGGGTTTCATTGCTTGAGTGTTCAGGATATCATTTCAAATGACAAAAGAACAGAAGAGGCAGAGAGTGATGCTGAAAATATAAGAGAAGAAAGATACTAATAATTTCATCAGTCCCGAAACAGCAATGACTTTTGCTAAAACTCTGTTGGACTTCGTCGACCAAAGGGGATTCGAATGCAATGATAAAATAGCATTTAAAACAAGTACTCAGCGAAATTCGATAGATATTTAAACGTTAAAAAAAAAAAAAAGACCCTCTTATTTTCTTAAGCACATACAATGTACATGAAAATTGTTAGTCTGGATTATCCGTGTTTTTCAATTTCCGTGACCTGCTTCCCAGGCATTAGCCCTGGTAATTGAGAGAACTTTGAATATAGTATTCTACTATTGGTTTGGTTTATCTGAATGTGACAAAGCACTTGAGAGCTATCTGTCTAAGGGGAGGGATGCTTTCACGGAGGACGCTCTAGGGGAAACTGGCACCTATACACTTCATACATGAGGAAAGCCACGAAGATGCCCATGCAGCCGGTATTTTCTCCGGGATTTGAACCCCGGACAGAACTACTGATGCTCAGCGAGTTTACCGCTGGGCTGTTGGCGGGCCTATATCACTACAGAATGATGGGCATAGTGTTTCATGCTAGTAAAGACAATATATAGACAAAAATCAATCTTTTTTCATTATTTTTGTTTCTTATTAACTCAAAAGACATATAAGTTTTTAAAATATATTATCTCAAAAAACATAATAAACAAGAGATCGACACCACAGGGCTGTGGCACGAGCAGCTGATACGGGCGTTGACATAAAATAGTTTTGGAGGTTCATTGCGCATGCTCCGAAAGAATCCGTGTGAAGACTAGAGTTTTGCAATGCTCTCCGCTCCATAGATTAAACTTGAAATTACTGCTTGAATATATTTGACTTCGAATTCTTTCGTGTACCATAAGAATATTTTCATAAAGGCGAGCTAAAATTTAGCACTAAAAGTTAAATTAATTTCACTTAACAGAATCAAGAGAAAATTAAAATTCCTTATTACTTACTGCCAGTACTACTTAGCTGCATGTCTACGGCAGCTATGGAAAATAGGTTAAAGAGAGCTAACTAATCCTTCCAATGCAACTCGCGCCCGGTTTCAAAAATAGTAAAATGATGTTAATTTTAACGCTTATGAATGTTAAATAAAGATATATTCGAAATGTTAATGTCTAAAATATTAGGAGATTAGCCTAATCCCTCTAGTTTAATGACGGCATGCCATTGCATGTGTCATAAGCGTATAAAATGTAAATTACTGTATAATTTTATTAAAAGGGTTTATCAGTTTTGAATAATACGAAACCAACAACCAGTATGCTTTTTTTAGAAAGAGAGACATTCAATTTCTTGAATCTTATGAAAGATTCGAGATTCTAAAATTGTAGTTTTCATGTCTTTTTTTGCTATTCGAGTTCTTCGAATCCTAACTTAAAAAATCTTTAAACGTTTTAACCGGAAACTTTCGCAGATTAGTGTTAATGAAACTCGGGAGAAACGTTAAAAAAGGACCATGCCATTGTTTCAGTTTTAACTGACCTGGGTCACCAGTATCGCTGCTCAACGACCTTGAGTACCACACTTAATTTTCCGGATAGAATTTAGTGTTCTGTGTATTAACCTATAATATTACCTATCTTGAAATAATCCGCCATTTCTTTGATTTAAAAAGAGTTTGCAAAAGGTAAAAAAATTGGAGCGTTTTACTTAAATATCTTTTGTCAAATTATATTAAGGTAATGACTAGTAAAATTTAGAAGTTTTAACTGCCCACGTTGTTTGCTCAACTCCGTTTGCATCATTTCAATAAATATAGCTGTGTATTAAGGACTTATACGCTCTCAGACTGGATTTTCATTAAATATAGGTTTGAAGTTTTCCTTTAAGGGAGAACTTTTTAATGTTAAGTAAAACTTCCTTTTTACTTCTTATTATTCTTATATGAAGGATTTGACTGATTCGAGAACGTTTCAAAATTCGAATTCGAGGAAATTTAGGATTTCTCCCTCCTCTGTTACTTATGTCTTTCATGTCTTGAAATACGGCTTTGAATACTTCCACGGCTATATATATGCATAATATTCGGTGACCAGACAAAAGCCCACTGGACGAAAGCGCGCGCGACAAAAGCCCACAAAAAAAAAAGCCCACTGTGATAATTGCCCACGCGACAAATGCCCACACCGACGAAAGCGCACATTGACAAAAGCCCATGCAGATAAAAGCCCATGCAGATAAAAGCCCACATTGATAAAAGCCCACACTGATATAAGCCCACCATGATAAAAGCCCTCACTGACAAAAACCCAACGTGCAAGTTAATAGTTTTCACATTTTTTCTTTTGTTTTTTAGTTACACAAATCAGATTCATCAAAAATATAAAACAATTGAATTAATTAATTTAAATTCGTAACAAATAATTGAACGATAAATTAAAATAGCGGATACATTTTATTTTGGCTAAATTAAAACATTCTATGTATATCAAAAAGAAAATCAATCAAAATAAAATTAATGTAATTAAAAATATGTCAATGTATGCTTAACTTTCTATTATATTTACGCGACAAAGGTAAATGTCCCTCGTATAAATCCAATAAAGGGAGGTGAAAGGGAATACTGGTCATTCTACTAATTTTAATTCTGCAAAATTATAAGGAGTACGAAATGCATATAAATTTTCATCATGTACAGAGAATAATTTATGAATAATTTAACAGTTCAGGAAAATTTTATATATAATTCAGAAAATTTAATCTCTACATATAATAAAAGAAAGACTGTGTGTCTGTGTGTGCCTTTCGTTCGTGCTGCACGTAAGCTAATAGACCCAGGGCTACGAAATTTGGTACATAAGTGCATCTAGACAACAGCCAGTGCACCTCCAACCGATTTTTTCAAAATTCGAATGAGATTTTTTTTTTAATTTTAAGTTTTCTGATGAAATCGTATCATTTTGAGACATAAAGGGTACAGGAAAGCGAGATTTTACTATAGACATTCCATTTTCACATCGTCGTGAAAAGTAGATGCTTAGCTATTATATGAATTTAAAATAAATTTCAATTTATATTTGTATTTCAATAAACAGATTAAATACGAATTTATTTACCAAAGCAAGCTTAATATGTTTTCAGTTGGTTTTTTTTTAAGTTTATTTTTAAAATGTTCTGTTTATTTTCCTTTGATTTTTGGGCACGTTCAACTTTAATCTTTCCGACTCCTTTTACAAAAAGAATTTTGGAATAATAATATTTTGTATTTTTTAAAAGTTTTTATATAAAGCTTCCGAATACACTTCTCACATCTCACATCTTTTAAAATGTGGTTTTGGCAACAGTTTTCATCCTGATTATTGCTGATAGATTTTTGATGAAATCGCATCATTTTTAATAGTTTCATTCTTTTAGGAATGTGGTTTTGGCAACAGTTTTCATTCAATGCTTTATATACTGGACTGCTGACTGTACTTTCCTTTTCAGAATTTTTTGTGTTTCTTTCTTGTTATTTATTGCTTATTTCACTGTTTTTAAGATACTGAAAATATTAGCATGATGTTTTGTTTTCTACTGGAAATTGGTTAATTTATTTATTAGGATAATTAATATTTGTGTTAAAAGTTATTGCTTATTTCATTGTAATTTTTATAGCGGCTATATATAACAAATTTAATATGGAGAATTAAAGCCGAACATTCTATTTCAACAAAAGAGATAAAAGTATCCTATTCTATTATAATAAGGAAAACATTTGTGTAAGCTATCAGAAATATTGTTTTAATAGTGAATTAAGAGCACGGTTTCAAATAAAGACCGTTCTCACCGAGACTCGAGCCCGGATCACTGAACTACCAGTGTTCAGTGATTAATATCACTCGGCCGCTGGTGGGCGCAGTTTTCATTGTGCTTCATTACATAAAATTCTCTTTAGCTATGTTAAAAATCGAAAAGGAAAAAATAAAATTCAAGTGTTTTTCAATTAAGAAGTTAATATACATTTACTAAATACAACAGAGGTCAATTTAATGGATAGCTGAAGTAAATATGTTGCAGCTTATGTAAAAGTACAATTTTTTAATACAACAGAAGAGGAATATAACATACGTATGAACACATAATTTATGATATTTGAAACATATAATTTTAAATAAATCATACTTCATAATGTGAAGAGTCAAAACTTGTATGGTTTTTTTTATTTATGCATAGTTATATATTTTTGTAAACTTTTAGATACTTATCTTTTTATATTGTTTTGTTTAATAATATTCAAGTAAAAGGTTGCTCTCACTGTAGGTTTGCCAATCTACGCAAATATTTCAGTTTATCTTCTTCTTGCTCATATCCTCTAACAGAAGTCGCAACCAAATCATGAAGTTGCTCATATCTTCTTTTTTTTTATTTCTAAGCGACCTGCTTGTGCATTGGAAAGTAATAATCTCTGACAAGCTAAGTCTCTCTGCAGTCCATCAAACAAAAACCATATACTTGGATGACTGCAATGAAACAATGAATTTAAAGAATTATGGAAACCTTCACAACAATTTGTAGTCTTTGGTGATCGCTCAAGAGCTGCCTCATAGTGGTTCCATAACCTCATTGGAAATTGGGGTTCTCTGCCTGCTGCACCTTCAATATACGTTGTAAAAAAGTACGTCAGCACTTCATTATAACTTTCTTCGTCCGGAAACGTAGTTGAAAGTTGGTCAAAGATAACTCTCACGTCACTGATTGGAACGAAGGCTAATGCAGCAAGAGACTTTAATTTCAGTTTTATATTTACGTCAGTCTCATACGGAATTCTTAAACCAACGTTACTAATTTTTCTTATCAGACTTTGACACAAATGGAAATAGCAGCCTTTCACATCAGCCTCAGGGAAAGCAATCTTCGCTGCATTAATGGCAGCTTTCTCAAAGTCAAGAAGTACTTTTTGAGGCATCATGTTTGGAAGCAAAACCTTTATTATCTCAAACATTCTATTATACGTGCCTAAATCCTTTTTTGGCAACAAAATATAAACACAAGGCGGGTAGGAATTTCCGACCTTTGCATGCCACGTATATAATTGGTAGAACATGCTTGGAACTTTATCAAAAGTTCCATCTCCGTATATTGAATCTTTTTTCAACTCAGCTAAGAGTTCTTTGTCCCCTAAAACAAGAATGCGATTTATATCATCAGCACCTGAATCGTACAACACCAAATTTATGTACTTCTCGGGAATTTCGAAATTTGTATTTGATGGATTGGGCAGATAGCCTTCTTTTCTGTGATGCAACAAATTTCTTGTGAGAGAGGATTGTTTCGGAAAGCAGGCTAGCACATCATTGCTTAGGCCAGATAACACATTGCCTATCACATTACGCGGGGTAGCAGCAACTGATTTCATGTCTTCTCTCATTTGGCTTCTAGCTGCATTTGCTATAACTTTTTGAGGACAAGAATCATGACAGTGTTCAGTTGGCTCCTTCATTATACTGCCATCCTTCGTTTTCAGGAATGAATGACATCTTGTCGAACGATGTCGTCTGCATCGCCAAGTCACCACTCCATTTACAGTTCGAAACTTTAAGTATTCGAAGCCCGAGTAAATCAATACTTCTTTGCCTTTCTGTGTTCTTGAAAACTCCATAGCTTGCACTGCCAAAAAGAAAAGGATTAATGAAATATAATATTTTACGTATTTATATACATATAAAAGAAAAGCATAATAAGCATAAAGTCTAGATTAATTAATTAGTGCTAAATTCTAAAGGAAAAAAAATTATGTACCAGATTGCTGAAAGGTACTTCTATAAAGTAGCAAAATCAAAGTATGCTTAAAATTTGCAGCCTTAAATTAAATATCTTTAAAACTGAATCAATAATATTTAAGAGTTACTTAACATTTTGAAATAAATATAACAAACATTTATTAGAAAACACTAATTTCCCACTTAATTTCAAAAATTTGAAGTATATAGTCATTTTTACTAAACATGGATTCTTTTACTTCAGTATTTAGCTGTAAATAGGATAAATAAAGACTAATTGTTTGTCTTTCAAATGAATTTAGCAGAAAATTAGGAGGAGTTAAAAAGCAATTTTAAACAAATACACCAGAAACCACTATTTGATTTAGTGGTGTATGTGATTATGGCAAAGCTTCGAGGGCTATCTTTCTAAGAGAAGGGATGTCTTCGTTTAGAACTTTCTAAAGGAAACTGGCTCGTATACACGTTGCACATGGGGAAAACCAGGAAAACACCCATGCAGCCAGCCCGTTAGCGAGATTCGAACGTCGGACCGAACTACCAGTGTTCAGCAACTTTACCGCTCGGCCGCTGGTGGGCCCAGAAACCTTGATTAAGAAAGGATTTTTTCTTTAAAAGAATAAATGTCTTAGAATAGTTTTTATGCAGTTTTACGAATTATTAAGAGTCTTAAAAGGAATGAAGCAAGAACATTTCATGAGACAGAAAAACAAGAACCTATCCGGAAGTCAAAAATTTTGAAATAAAGATTAACTCTTAAATGAAATGTCTTGATTAAGTTTACGAACACTTTATAATGGTAAAAAATGCAACATGTATAGGCAGAAAAAGTAAATCCATTAAGTAAATTACAAGACAAAGCATCAAAACGCCAGAAAGTAATCAGATAATCCAGGAAAAATATTAAGTATATGCGAAAGCAAATTTTCTGTCATCGACGCATTTTCATGTCCTCTGAATGTTAAGGAAAAGATTGCTGATGAAAATTTTAAAATTGCATTAAATGAATTAAATTCATTAAAATATGGTTCGTTCATAACTGAGTCATTATAAAAATCATTAAAATTATTTATTATACCCCACTTATTACTAAACAGTTTGTAACATGCTACAAACTTCTTTTTTTTTAAAACCGTGTGGTTAACTTCAGCATTGAATTTTCGCATTTGTATTATAGTGCAAGTATTAATAAACAAGTCTGGTGTGTGTATAAAAATATTAAAATATTTTCCATTAATTAAATTACATATTCAAGTAATCCATAATTTAATCACATATCCAAGTAATAATATAAACAAAGATTTAACTGTTGTATCGTTATTTTAAGATATTCGCTAGGGAAGCTTTTGAATTGGAAATTCTAATAAACAGTTAATACATATTTACTTCTGCTATAAAAAGGGCAAAAGTGTTTGCCTAAATTTGCTCAGACTATATAAATGTAAATAAGTAAAATACGATAACAGATACAATAACATATCCTACTGGCATAATTTAGTGAGCTAGTAAATGAGAAAGATTTCGGATGAAAGGATTAAGAAAACTCTTGATAAAAATTCTTTGAATTTGATGGGAAAAGCAGTCTAAGCAATACATAGTCTGAAGTAAAAAATAATAAATAATTAATATATAAATAAATTAAAAAATGCTTTCATGTAAACAAATAAAATGAGAAAAATATAGAATAAAAATTTTAAAGAAAATTCTCAGTAGCATTGATAAAATTTTCTTTCTTAACTTTAAAAATATTGCTTTTTTAAATATCCCATCATGAATTAAAGCTATCAGTAAGCTCGTCTTCCTTTATAATTAAAACGCATCTGGTAATTTCATAATGATAATTTATGTACTGTGGGTACACCAAATGTGAAAATAAGATCCTATTTTTAAACTTGCGGTAAAGTTCTGAAAGAAGAACATTTTTCTTCTTTTAAAGAACGTAACTTATATTTTATAAGAATATAATTTTTATTTTTATTTTATGACAACTGTATAACTTTTAACCTTTCTCGGACAACAAACAACACAGTTATTTCTCAATACATTAAATTCTTTTCAAATAACATGCATACTTCGTTTCTTTAAAAATTTAATATAAGAAGCTATTTTCCACCCTGCTTGCTAAATATATCTTTAAAATTTCTCTGAAAATTGTAATATGCGTTAAAATTATGAATATTTTTATTGTTATTTTTTAAATTATTAAAATTGGCAGTTACTAATATAAAAATACATAAGATCGTGATAAATATACTCGTTGAAATTCAAATTAATTAAAAATAAATTAAAAAGAATTAATTTTTAAAAAGACGTATCAAAATAAACTTGAAAGTTTTATTATGGTTAAAGATGTAAAGAAATGCTAATGTGTATTAAGAGGAAACATGAGTGTATTAAGCTACTGTAATTTCAGATTGCGCAGAACATTGAATTATGAAAAACCCTAACTATACGTAAAGGTCAAAACCAATTATTATTCTCATAAGTACAATAAAACAGTTAGAACTTTTAATAATAGGATTTTTTTATTCTTCAAACAATAACGTACTTATTGTTGCTTGAGTAATTTATATAAATATTTTTTTAATTACTAACTCAAGTAGGTTATACCTTTATATGTATATATAGGTATAACCTACTTGAGTTAGTAATTAAAAAATATTTATGTTACTTAGTACTAGACACATCTCAGGAAATCATTTGCTTCTATTTAAAAAGTCCCAACATTTCACTGGTTCAAAGATTTTAATGATAATTATTTTCAGTTATATCGAATATCAAAATCATTTCAAGTTTAAATCAACCCTGATAAAACTAATTAGATAAAATATATTTTGCGCTTTGCACATACATTATTGCTGAGAATTTTGTCTTATTTTTATTGCATTACATAAGCAACTTTTATTGCAGTAAAGGATCTTTCTGATAATTAGCAAGTAGTTACAAATACATTCTAAATGAATAAATCTACTTGAATGAATAAAAAATCACTTACCTCAGATTTTATTAAAAACGGGTAGAAATCCTAGGGAGACGTAATTTGGTGCTGGCTACGAAATCGAAAGTTCTCAACTAGTATCCGAACGTCAGTCACTCTTGAGTTGTGGGAATAAATGTGGTAAACATTATTTATTGCGAGTATGCCAGAATGAGTAAACCAGTATGGTCATTAACGCTGAACTGTAAGCTGGAAAAAAATAGTTGTACTGTAAACAAATCCATCCCCGGGAGGCTGAGAAAAGTCGTTGTGCAAATTCATTTTCTAGGAAACTATCATTTTTAGCATAGTAATTCGAAGATGAATTCCAAGCGCCACATGCTGGAGGTTGCAGGCATATGTAAACTTTCATATAAGCTTATAGCTTTTGTCTGCAAAGTCACATTGAGAAATGAAATAAAAATAACACAGATAAAAATAAAAATCTCTCTTCGAACAAAAGAAATTTTTGGCAATGGAGATTAAGGATTTCTTTCATACATTTCTTGAAATAGGCATCTAATTTGATTTTAAATAATAACAATTAAATAAAGGGAATGCTACTTTTAGTCAGCATACCTAAGTCCAAGAAGTTACTACTTGAAGGCATTTTAATTCATGAACGAAGAGAGTATTAAAATATTCCATCCTAGGTGTAAAATAATTTTTTTGTGCTCTTTGAGTAAATACCATTTCGCCAAATTTTTTACTAATGAAACATAATTATATTTATTTTCAGCCATATTACGTTTAAAATTGAATGTGAAGAATTTTATAATGATATTTTTCATTTTCACTTAAATGTACCAAAGTGCAATAAATAAATAAATAATAAAATGCATATTCATATTTATCATGGAAAATATTATAGCTAATCACGTAATCAAAAAGCAGAAAGTTTGTTTTCTTTCTAATAAAATAGACAAAACTGTAGTGATAAAATATGCAAACAGATACATTTCTGAGACATTAAAATTTAGATCTGAATACTCCGTTTACTATAGTAATCTACACAAGTATAAATACACTTTATTGTGATAAAAAACATGTATCCTTTTCATTATGTAGGCTTTTATCATTGTGGGCTTATATTAGCGTGGGCTTTTATCAATGAGGGCTTTTATCTGCGTGGGCTTTTGTCAATGTGCGCTTTCGTCGGTGTGGGCATTTGTCACGTGGGCAATTATCGCAGTGGGCTTTTTTTTGTGGGCTTTTGTCGCGTGCGCTTTCGTCTAGTGGGCTTTTGTCAGGGAACCGGTACTTTCAGTGGCGCGACACAGAATTGCTGCAGCTTAACTGTTTTCATGCGAGCTGCATGCTGCCACTGGAATCCGAGTTTCACGGTCTACAGTTGCCCGAAGGTTTCCTGAGATAGAGCTGTTTGCCAGAACTTGATAACAAATGCAGTGATAGAATACCTTTTGAAAATAAAATCAGAGGTACTAAATCGAAATTTGGCAATCCATTGCCTGTGCCTAGTACTTCCGAATTACTCACATCAACCCAAGGGCAAAAACTGTGCATATTTTGTTCAAATCCTCATAATTCATGGGACTGTAGGAAAGCAAAAAATATACCTATAAATGAGTGAGAAGCTATTGTTGGGAAATCGCGTTGCTGCTTTCTTTGTCTGAGACATGGACATCAAGTAATGAAATGTAATGAGAAATTGAGTTGTTTACTATGTGGGAAAAGACATCATGTACTTCTGTGCAAAAGTATAACTTCAGTAAGTGCACAACGTTCTAATAAAAAGGAATCTGAGTCTGTTAAAACTGATTTAGAAAGAGATGAAGCATTTGATACACTTGCCAATGTATCAAATGCTTCTAATATTATGTTACAAACATTAACTGTGATTTTAAGATGCAATGGTAAAAAGCGTAAAGCTCGAGCCATTATTGATTCTGCTTCTCAGAGGTCTTACATTTTGAGTAGCATAGCTAAAGAGATGGGGTACAAAACATTAAGAAATGAATATCTTCAACACTCACTGTTCGGAGGAAGTAATACTAAAGTGTAGAAACATGATGTGTTGATGATATATTTATCAAATATAAAGGGTACATATAATTGTCATTTCGAAGCATTAAGCCAGCCTGTAATATGTGATACCATGCCACCTGTAGCATCGGAATGGTGTCTAAAAGAACTTGCAGACTTAGGTGTTTATACTGATGATCAGGAATGCAGGCCTATTGAAATTTTGATTGGAGCTGACATATTAGGCAAGTTAATTACTGGCGGTTATAAACGTTTAACCAGTGGTCTTGCAGCCATTGAAACTAAACTAGGGTGGACGATTATAGGTCGCTTGCCAGCAGCGTCGTCCAACGAGAGCACAACTTTAATTTCAATGTTAAATAAAAATGCTTGTATAACAGATTTGTGGGCATTAGATAGTTTAGGTATCAGGGACCCATCAGAAAGCAAAACAAAATCCGAACTTGAGGAATCTGTTAAGTCCCATTTTTTAAATATCGTGAAAATCGAGAATGAACGTTTTATGGTAAGTCTACCATGGATTGAAGGTCACCGTCTTCTTCCAGACAACTATGACTTATCTCTCAAAAGATTGAATTCTATATTGAAGAAGTTAAAAGCTGATGGCTTATACGAAGACTACGGAAATACACTGGCGTGCAAAAATTAAGGACGAGACGGTTTTTTCAATATAACTTTGTACAAAAGCTTTCCAAATCAACACATTTAATACCGTAAGATCCCCAATACGTAAGGACATGAGTAATGTAAGCAACATTTACTAAAAGAGAAATCAGAGGGATAAAAAGATGCTTTATTGAAAAAGTAGCATGGAGCGCAATGCGACTGAAGGCCGAAACATCCCTGTGATGGGTGTCCAGCAAGAAACATCCGGTCTTTAATAGGGGATATGATCTCCCCTGACTGCTAGGCAGGTTTCACATCATTTGTGCATGCTGGATATGTGGTTGTTAATGAGCTGTTGAGACACTGCTGCTCGTTCCTCTTGTAGCACCAATCGCAGTTTCGGAATCGTTACTGGCGATAAGTTACGTGCTGCCACGGGTCTCCCTAGTAAGTTCCGTACATGCTTGACGGGATTTAGATCCAGAGACCTTGCCGACCAATCCATGTGTTCAATATCTTCACTCTCCAACAGCTCTTCGACAGTAACTGTGCGATGAGGTGGAGCGTTGTCGTCCATGAAGAGGAACTGAGGACCCATAGCCCTTGTGAAAAGACGCATGTAAGGAAGAAGAACCTCGTTACAATAGCAGTCCCAGGTGACGAACCTCCTTGGGAGATATGAAGGTCGGTCCGGCTACCAAGCATTATGTCTGCTCGAACGAGAACTCCGCGACCTCCAAAACAGTCCCTTTTGATGATGTTGAAGGGGTTATTGCGTGTTCCCCGCTCTGTCCAGATGTGTATGTGTCTAGAATCGCAACTCAGACTAAATCTGCTCTCATCTGTAAAGAGTACTCGTCCCCATTCATTGTCTCTCCAATTCCGGTGTTCCCGGCACCACAGAGAACGCCTTCTCCGATGGGCAGGCGTTAGAGGTACACACCGTACAGGGCGTCGTGCAAACAGACCACCACCGTGCAGTCTTCTGGCCACTGTAAAACGCGATATCGGTCGTCCAGTCGCCTGTGTCATGTGTCTAGCGATTTCTCCCGCTGTCTGCCGCCTGTTTCTTCTGGCTTGTAAGGCAATATACCAGTCATCTGCGGATGTGGTTCCTCGTGGACGACCACTACTAAACCCCCGGATAGCTGTTCCTGTAGTTTGAAATTGTCTCCAAAGTCGTGAAACGATGCTGTGAGCAATTCCGAACTCTGCAGCCACATTTGTCACACTGCGACCTTCCTCCAACTTCCTAATGATTCGACCTCGTATAAAAGCATCCAGATGTCGTCTTGATTATTCGCCATTTCTCGCTGAGGCAGCAACTCGGTGTGATTTTAACTGCTATACGGCGTGCAATCTCTTTGCCAGAAATACTGATCTTACACCGACAACATGCTTTATACTACTCAGACACTCCCCCATTACGTCTACCTGCATATCTGCGCATGTGCTACCGTACATCACCTTATTTAATCTCCTGATTGGTCTTTCTGTCCGCTCTGCCTCTTCGTTCAGCTGATATGCTAATTTTTCGACTTCGTCCTTAATTTTTGCACACCAGTGTATATTTCACTATTGGTTGAAAGAAGGTATCATTGAGGAAGTGCCATTGAGTGAAAGAGATGTTCCTTGTCACTATCTGCCTCACTGTTATGTTGTTAAAGAAAACGGTACGACACGAATCCGACCAGTATTTGGTGCTTCAGCAAGGGAAAAGGGGTCACCCAGTCTCAATGAATGTTTAGACATGGGACCAAACCTCATAGAACTGATTCCTTCCATTTTGAACTGATTCCTTCCATTTTGAACTGATTCCTTCCATTTCCGAAATCTAGTCAAAATCGAAGTGAGTTGCTGATATTCGAAAAGCCTTTCTCCAAATAAGCCTTTATCCAAATGATAGAAATATCCTGAGATTCCTGTGGATAAATAGCAACAATCAATTGAAAATTTATCGTCACTGTCGAGTTGGGTTCGGAGTTTCAAGTAGTCCTTCCCTGCTTGGAGCTGTTATTCAGCATCGTCTACGGACAGTTCTAAACCAATGCGTAGAAGGACAGTCCACTTACCCAAAAGAAATTATACAAATACTTCTTAATAGTTTCTACGTTGACAACTGTGTCACGAGTGTGAAGGATGAATCTGAATTACAAACGTTCATAACAGTAGCTTCAGAAGTAATGGCAGAAAGACAGTTTGACTTGGGAGGATGGGAAAATACAGATCCTTCAAAACTTACTCTTACCTCTACAAATGTTCTTGGATTAATGTGGAACAAAATGAGAGATACTCTCCAAGTGAGTAAATCCAGTTTCGAGGATTTGTGTACTGAAAAATAACGGAAAGAACTATTCTAGCTGCTGCGCACAGAATCTTCGATCCTTTGGGGATTGTTTGTCCAATAGCTTTAATTCCCAAACTTCTTCTGCAACGTTTATGGAAAGCAAACATCAGTTGGGACCAGGAAGTAGATGCAGATACAAAGAAAGAATTTTTAAAAATGGATGAAAGATGTACCTTTTTGTCTAAAGTTGAAGTCCCAAGATCGATCAAATTTGGGAAAATAAATTATAAGCATTCTTTACATGTGTTTTGCGATGCAAGTCAGTTTGCATATGCGACAGCAGTCTTTCTTCGTGTTGAAAAAGAAAATTCCGTGTACATTCAACTTATTCAAGCTAGAGCAAGAGTTTCACCATGTTGAAAAAGAAGAACTAGCATTGCACGATTGGAGCTTCTTGGTGCTAAAATCGCTGCACGACTTTTGTCAGGAAAACTAAAAGATCTTCCAATTAAAAAGATTTACTGTTGGACCGACTCAACTACTGTCCTAGCTTGGATAAGAAGAGAAGATTCGTGGGGCGTTTTCGTTCATAATAGAGTAAAAGAGATATTAGATTTGACATCTAGAGAAACCTGGCGATATGTTCCCGAAACAATGAATCCAGCAGATCTTCCGAGCAGAGGTTGTTCTGTACGAAATTTTGCATCTTTAAGATGGTGTGAGGGTCCTTCGGGGCTCTATTTACCTGATGAAATGTGGCCTGTTACTGAAGATGTTACTTGTGAAGAGGAAGTAAACAGAGAACGAATGAAGAAAATCGTATCGCCTATATTGACTGTTGGAGTGAGCACTGCTAAATTCTCATTTTGCGAATTATAAAAAGGCAGTGGTTATCATGGGTTGGATAAGGAGATTTGTCTACAATTGTCGACATAAGCAAAAAAGGAAACGAGGGAATCTCAGCGTATCTGATATCAATGAAGCAGAGAAAGCGATAGCGTATCTAATCCAGCAAGAATCCTTCAGTGGGTTAAGAGATAAACGATTACAATCTTTGGACACATTCCTTGATAATGGAATTATACGATTGAAATCAGCTGTTCTCAGAAGAGATGATCATGAAGAATTTAAAACCCCAGCAATTTTATCAGGAGAACATCCCCTTGTGAAAAGTTTAGTGTTAGAAAATCATCGGAGAAATGGGCATGCTGGTGTCTCATACACTTTAAATTCTTTAAGAGAGAAATACTGGCTTCTCTGCGAATGGAGAATCGTAAAACATGTATTGAGATCTTGCATTATTTGCAAGCGATTTTTAGCAAAAGCTAATAATCCTCCGACTGCGCCACCACCAGCAGATAGAGTTCAAGACGCTACTGCATTTCAGATAACAGGAGTGGACTTTGCTGGCCCAGTGATTCTAAGAGATAACGCAAAAGCTTGGATTGCTCTTTTCACCTGTGCGATGTATCGTGCCGTTCACCTCGAATTAGTAACATCCATATCAACGGAGACATATCTACTAGCCTTTCATCGTTTTGTTTCTCGCAGAGGGAAACCTTCAGTCGTATACAGTGATAATGGGACTAATTTCAAAGGAGCTACCAGTGCTTTTGCTTTAATTGATTTTGAGAAAATTTCCCATGAAGCAAGAGAAGAACACATAACTTGGAAGTTTATACCACCTAGTGCTCCTTGGTGGGGAGGTTGGTGGGAGAGACTTGTAGGAATGAGGAAAGTTATTTTAAAGAAAACTCTAGGAAGAGCCAGTTTAAACTACGAAGAAATGATTACAGCTTTATGCAATTGTGAGGCTATTTCAAATGAAAGGCCTTTAACTACAGTATCTTCTGATTCAAGTCTTGCTCCTCTTACACCAGTAAATTTTCTTAAGGAAATCAAAAGTAGTACCATACCAGACCTTAAAATAAATCCAAATGCAAATACTTTACGGCGAAAGTTACAATACATTCAAACAGTACGGGAAGCATTTAGAAAACGATTTCGTCAAGAATATTTGGGAGCATTATGTACGAGACAAAGGCATAAAAAATTTACCTCTCTAAAAGAAGGAGACATAGTTCTCATTGGAGAAGATGATAAAAGGAGACTACTTTGGTCACTTGGTCGAATAGTTAAAGTACTACCAAGAGTTGATGGTATTGTTCGTTGTGCTATTGTAAGGACTCGAAATGGAGAGCTAATGCGAGCTGTCCAAAAATTATATCCTTTGGAACTTTCTGCACTAGAAACCACACCAGAAACAATACAAAATGAAGTAAAAAATAAGAGAGAAAAAGAGAAACAAGAAACTGCTTGCAAATTATTAAATAAGGACATTTCTGATCGAGTTAAAACAAAAGCGGAGAACCCTGTGACAACTAGCAGTGGCCGAGTAATTAGAGCACCCATAAAACTGTCACTCTGAACTGAAAATTTTTTTTAAAAAATTCTATTGTGGGGATTTCAGTCCTTTTTATATGAATAATATATTATTAATAGTGTTGAAATATTTGTATCTTTTGTTCAATACTTACTAATTATGCATGTTTCAATATCTTATATTAGTATGCTCGTGTTAAGCATTTGTACATTGTAATAATGTTAAGTAACCTTAGAGTAGTTTTAAATATTTTTTTAATATTAGCCACTATATTTGTAAGTTAAATTTCAATAGTTGACTTAGTGGGAGTATGTGAAAAATTGTATCTTTCAAATAGTTGCAAACGTAAATTATTATTTTGTTTAACATTTATTTTTACCTTTGGATGACACGTGCTGAATTTCATTTTAACGTATTTGTAACTGTACGATATTTATTAGTTACGTTTTGGCAACAGTAAGATATTATTATTCTATTCTGTTTTCGTTTAAGAGTAAGTTATGTTTCGTTTCTTGAGATATAAAAGAGCACCATTTTGTGATATTTAAAGATGTGCAGTTTCGATGCGCTTACAATGTAATAAACTTTTTTTATCAAACAACTTGGAGTTTCAGTTAATCGTTATTGACTTTGGAGTATTTTGAGAGGCAATTATTTGTCAACTATTGTAATGTGTTTGTTAAAAATAATGTTGTAAAGTAGTTAAATAAATATAACATAGAAACTCCAGGCAATGTGTAACTGAATTACAAGTTTACTGTGATTATCTCAGATAACATTTAAACGTTATCTGAAATATGAATTCAGATAACGTTTAAATGTGAACATAACTGTCATGATTACATCTAAGTATCTCATGCAGCTTATACAAGACAATGTTTGTAATTAACATATGTATGCTTATACACATGCCTTGTATGCCTGTGTAATATCTATATTTATAAACAGAAGGAATAATCCCTTCTGCCGGAATGACTATTAACACTATAAGACTTTTACAACAAAGTCAGGCCAGTAGTTATCCCAAACGACGATCAGTTTCCTAGCAAATACCACCGAAAATCCATTAAAGCGGCAGTACGCGGCCAACGTTATTATTTCTTTTCGAGAAAAGGATTTCATCAAACTTTACAATTAAGCCTTCATCAACTATTTTTTTATTTTTATGACTCTGCATCGCGTATATGTATTTTTCTCAAATAGTTGTTACAGTCTTTAACAGCAGTACCAGCCATGTTGAGTTCTTCCATGCAAAATTTTATTCATATCATTTCCTTATACCAGTAGTAGATGAATTTGGTGGCAGTAGCAAATGGAAATCTAGTTGCTGCAAACCAGTTGCCAACTCGCATTACCATAGACTCCAAGTCTTTCGAACATCGTGATATGCTCTTCGATTGACTCGAATAAAACTTCATTGCGGGTAAATTGAAACACTAGTGGTTACATAGCAATGTATTATACCAGTGTAATAAAACTATTAGAATTACCTTCATTTTTTGGTAAATCTCATAAACCCGTAATCAAACCATGAACTCGGAGACGGGAAGAAAAAAACCTCCGGTCTTGAAATAGCATCTTATAGATGTTCTTAAAACTTAGCTATGGTATGCGATTAATTAACAGCGATTAATTTGTGTTATGTTGCCATAGTTGGCAAACATTCGTTCTTTTTTGGCAAATTTTGGCTTTTTCTGCATTACGCTTAAGTACCGAATATTCCGATTTAGGCCGCAACGCATTTGCTGAAAGTTTTTCTTATTTTTTCCTCAAGGAAATTTTTCGTGCTGTTAATTATTGCTGGGTCTAAAGGGGAGATCCTTATATTTTGTGATAACGAAGTAACCCAGAAGTAACCCTGGAAGAGGTACCTTACATCTATTTTGAATACCTTAAGTTCTGTATGCTGATACGCAGTCTTATTATGCGATCCATTTTTTTGACCTTCTAACGACTTCTAATCTTTTCAAAATACATTTATGACCTACAAAGCAAAACGTATCAGAAAATGTGGTTGCGATATGTTTACAAATCTCTAGTTTTTAATCAATAAAAACAAAAACCGTTTTCTCGCTAACATGTATCCTTCCTCAGATGATTATGGATAGGGTTATTGAAGCTGTTCCATTATACTAGAAGGCCTAGGAGCATCCATCCATTTACCAAACAATGGCAGCATGGCTATTGTGAGCTTGTTCAGTATCGAAAAGTTTCTCATCGATGGAAACAAATTTCTGCAATCAATCACCTACGGTCTGCGCCTAATGTTTATAAATCTTTCCCATTTGTTTTCATTAGTTACTTTCTGAACTGTTTTAGCTAGAACTGCCCTAAGCTTTTCTTACAAACATAGGCATTAGCTCTGTGTTCATAGGATGAAATAAATATTATGTCATAAACAAAATTTAACCCTTCAGCTTTTACGAGGTTAAGTAATTTTATCTTATCAGATACGCGCGGTATCTGCCAGTCGTAAATTTATAATGCGAGCTGTGTTCGTTTGCGCCCACTGCGATGTATAGTTCGAATGAATGCTGCACTCGTTGCTGGCCATCAAAAGGTTAACGTATTTGCTTAATATAACATACAAATGCTACGCATTAGTTTATGGTGACTTGAAGTTTCAAAATGCCTTTCTCATTGCTCTTACAATTCAATTATTTAACAAAAAGTTTTTTAAAGAAAGAATTCGTCCTGATAAGCTATAATTAGTTTCAGACTGAACCGGACAAATTTATTGCTTCCTGTAATCTCGTGTTTTCAAGATAATAAAACGTGTATTTTAATCAATGTCATGTTTTCTTCCATATAAAAATAACAAAAGAAGCTCGTTAAATCTCTGAAGTTCAATAATTTCTTTTTACCGGCAAGGCACAAGCAGTATAATTTTTTTTTTTCAGAATACCTCTTTTTTACTTTAAAACGACATTTTCATACTTTTAAATTACATTCACTTAATCAATTGCGAAGATCTACGGAAAAGAAAAGACACTGAGAGACATGAATTTTTAATTTGGAAGCTATTATCGACGTCGGTTGTTCCCATTAAAAACGTGTCGACGACATTAAATGTTGTCAAATTTTTTCTTTGCGTATGGAAGAAATTTATAAGTTAACAGAGTCCGAAGACGTATACGATCAATTTCTAAACTTTAAAGACAAAAAAAGTTATTGATCGTGTCGCTTGCAATAAAAATTCGAAGCCTTCCTAAAAATAGATAAGTTTTAGAAAATAGTACCGGGAGGTATTTTAGTCTCTGTAGTAAGTTCTAAAATTTCAGCTTGCTGGGGATTATGAAATGATTTTGAAATATACTTGAGAAAATATTTTATTTTTAAAAACTCATAAACTCATTTTTGTAAATGATATGCCAAAAAGCCTACTGATATTAAAAAACGAGAAAAAAAACTGAATGCATTAAAACGCTTACGTAAAATTTGATTCTTCTGTAATATCTCGAAATGTGAATATTGCATGAAATGCCCAGAGTCTCAACCAAATGATGACTCGAGGTAATAGAACTTATGTATAATTTTTGTGACACACAGTAATAAAATAGAGATTCACTTTTAAACAAATGACATTTTAGCTTTCGTAAAGTTATTGAATGCAGATAATAATTAAATGGCATAAAATTTTATAATAATTTGTAATGAAACAGCGCAAAGATCCTAAAATATTTCAAACTCAAGTGAAATATCTTCCATTTCTACTTTGGTTTGGTTTAGTTTATTCCGGCAAAGCGCAATAAGGGCTACCTTCCTAAGGGAAGAAATGCTTTCGTGGAGGACTTTCTAAGGCGAACTAGCTCGTATACACGTTACACACGGGAAAAACTACTAAAAAACCCATGGAGCCAGCCGGGTTGCCTGGATTCGAACCCATGGCGAAACTAACAGTGTTCAGCGAATTTACCGCTGGTGGCCTCCTCTAATCTTGAACTCTCGATGTTTTGGAAAGAATTAAATGTAGATTTGTTTATGTATACCTAGGATGTTTTTAAAATTCTAGGAATTTCGGTATAATTTTTTTATTCCGTCAACTTTTATCAGTATTCTAATCCAAGTTTTCAACATAATCCTATGCGTAGCAATAATTTTCTACTCATCTTCAATCATTGAATGTTTCTTGCTTTTCAAACAAAAGCGTATTAGATAATTCAAAAATATGAAATAATATCAGATAAAAATATTTTTCATTCCTTCTTGCACTCACAAGTCATCATGCGAATACACATTTACAACTTTTAATGCCTGAGAAACATGTCTACCACGTTATCATCATGTAATGATTTGTAGGTGCTTTATATTTTTTCCTATGAAAGTTTTACGAATTTTCTACATATGCAAATAATTTTAGTCAAATTGTAGTATGTTTTTTTATAATGTAACATGAAATGCTTGAGAAAGTGTAGTGAAGCTGTGCTGCTAAAATAATATTACATTTAACATTGAGCTAAATGAGTACCTCACTAAATTGGCGTGATATCGCCAAGCTTGCCACGGTTTTGGCTACCAATTTTTGCCGCCAAGTTTGGCGAGAAATCTCTAAAAGTTGCCAACATTGGCGACCATTTAGCGACGCTAGGGCTCGGTCCATGCATAACTGTAATTGGTACTGTAACTGACCGCAGTATGTAACTATAACCGTATCCGGCCCTTATATGTAACTTTAACCGTATATACCTAGCAGCAATAACGAAAAATGGAAGGTACTAGAGATTTCTCGGCGGGCTGTAGGAAACTATATAAATCGGGACAAAGCATCAGTTCTTAGTTTTTTTTAGTTCACAGTTAAATCTTCTCGTGAGCTTCGCTCTTCACGTACGCTTTGCATTGCGTTGTGTTTGACGTTCTAAGTAGTTTGAAGTGATAACTATAGATTGTGCTGTGTTATATTGAGAAGAGCTGTGTGAGTACTTTAGTGAAAAGTTCCAGAATCATAAAGTGTTTCGTTTGAAAAAATAAAGTTCTATCACGTTTTCGTCCGTTCTGTTCGCATTTTATCCATTTCGAACCCGTACTCACGCAACCATTTTTGGTGTCAGAAGTAGGATTGGATGCCGGTGACAAGAGTGATGGATGTCTAACTGAGACAACTGTTGACAGCCTTTTCTGCATTAAAAGAAGAAGTGAAAGCGGGCTAGGAAACCATTACAGAAGAGATGAAAGCTGTCCAAGAAAAGATGGAAGGGGCCATTAAGTCCGCTAAAGAAGCAATGAAATTAGGCCAAGAAGAGACCAAATAGAGCCACGAAAACATTGAAGAGGCCGTCAAGTCAGTTCAAGAAAAGAATGAAAGACGTCAGAAGGAAATGAAAAGATTAATTACTGCCAAAATAGAAAGCAAATTTGAAGCTATGGAAAACATAATAAATTCAGTTGAAAACAAAAGTTGGAGAAATTGAAGAAAGAGATTCTACTGCCGAACAACATAATGAGCAAATATCTATTTTTATTGACTTCACTACGTAGGTATTTGCCTAAGTCTATTCTGTCTACTTCATTTGGAAACACAGCATTATATACTTAGATACCCGAGACTATTTCTGCTCTGTTCGAAAAATGATCTAAAATAACGAGTAAGTTGAAGTTTGGGTGTGGGCTTGATAAATCTTTTCCAATTAATTCATTTGCAAGCGTAGCTGTTATGTTATTTAAGTACTTCGCCGGGCTATAATTAACATCGTTATTTAACTGAAAAGAATGACCTGACATACGCACATACAAACTTTTGCACTTGCGGAAAATACACCACCTCGAGAACTTGTTGCACTGTTTTCCCTATTACCAGGTGGCCAGAGATGGGCGAATCATGTACTTGTAATTCATGTAAAAATGCGCAACCTTAAATTTGCTGGGATAATCGGTCTAAGCTCGTAATTTTAATTTGTTATTTTTGCATAAAATAAAAGATTATCGATGACTTCATAATTCTCAGTTCTCTTTCTAATGCCCATGATGTCCTGATGTTCAGAATTGTCCGGATTCTTCAGATAAGAATAAATGTTTTTAAATTCAGTGTTTCTTTGTTATTCTAGCACGATAATCTCACGTGAGTTAAGGATTTTATCCGTAAGCATAGCACATTTTACTACATTTTCTCTTCATCATCCAGCTTTTTTTTTTTTTGAGAGTGCATCGGCCACCGCATTTTAATTCCCGCGAGTATATTTTGTTTCTTGAAGCGTAAGACCCCATCTAATCAACTTTGGCGATTTGACGTTTCTGCTTTAGAACGGCACCTACTACATAATCGGAGACACTTGTAGGCGTAATGGCAAATCGCACATTGAGTTGATCAATGTTAACGAATTTCTCTTACTACGCATGCTCAAAAGTGTACCGTTGGCGTGAAAGAAAATACTAGCGAATAAAAATAAACAAGCCTGTTCGTCATGTAGACCTTACGACTCTTTACGATTGCAATACTATGGACACTTTTTTGTGCTAATTGCACTTGTTTCTGTTTCATTTCATTTTGGTTTATTTTGTTCATAAACATTACATTTAGTATCAGTTATCTGTAATAATTTCTTTGGCTTTAATTCAGTAATTTAAACTAGATATATTCCTTAAGTTGTTAAAATAATTTTAGTAAGTATAATTAGGGTAATCTTATGAATGGAACGCATGGTAAATAATCGATTGCTTTTATTCCTCAGAAGTACAATCAATAAACATTCAGCTCAAGTAGAATCAATAAACAACATCATGTAATGTTTCCTATTTTGTAATTCTTCTGAAACGAAAATTTGGGGAGTTTACAATCGATATTTACACTTTGAGTAATGAAGGAACATACAACCTTGCAAGTTTTAAAACCCCGAACTGTTTACGTCCAGATAACAGAATATCAACCATATACCATACTTATCTTCTTTTAAAACTACGCCGTAATTTCGCCAAATTCTCTTCTGGGCATGCGCAGTGTGCGTAATTCGTTTAACATTGAAACTGAAACATCATGCTTGTTTCAGTTGTTCGAAAGGAGTATTGGCCTCGACTGACCAAGCGAAATGGGCTATTGTTTTTAACTCTAACAAGGACTCACCTACTTTAGCGAAGTTTTTAATGAAAATCCTATAATATGAACACAAGCCTAAGACTGAGAGTTTTTAATGAAACTCTTATAATATGAACACAAGCCTTAAGTGTGAAGATAATTTTTCTGCAGTATAATGCGAAGGGTAATTTTTACTAGCTGTTATTTTAGAGTTTTCAGTCTCAAGAGCCGACTCGAGCTCAGCCCTATCTTTCACAATAGGGATGCTTTAATGAGAGCATTTTAAGTGCTTGAAATGTGTAGATATCTTTCCCTGGCTCATCCAACACAAGTTTTCCAATGCATTTATACTAAGTGGAAGCCTGTCCTCTAAGGGTAGCAGCTGCCATTGTAACTTTTTATACTTCGAGAACTGTGTACAGCACAAAATGGGAATTGAGCTGTTCATGGAAGCTAATTACGGAAGTTTTCCCATCGAGAATGACTGCGGACTTCATGGCAGCTCTTATGGTACCCAAAATGAACCCAGTCCGTCCATGGGATTAACTGAAGGCGGTGGAACATGCGACGTTGAAGGGGGGCAGAAGAAATATAGAACTTGAGACACAGTTCTTGTAGGAGTTCGGGAGCTAGTATAGAGTTTCACCTTCTTTAGTAACATCAGCGACTTCTCTCTAAGTCTTGGAAATTACATCAGAGGCTTGGAAAGGGTGTAAAAGACCCTTGTATTAACTCAGATAATGTAGCAAAAGACGCAGATTGCGCTTACAGAACCAGTCAGCATTTATAGCGCAAAACAAAAGTAACGAATTGAACTTAACTAAGTAAACTGTACTTTACCCCAACGGATGCACAGACAAAATGCGCGCAAGTTGGCTGAACCCTAATATCGGCGGGACAAGCCTAATACTGAGAATAACGCAACGCAGCAGATAAATTACTCTCAGAGAGAATCAACTAGTAACATTGCCTTCAGCAGGCGGAACACGCTCTAATTCTACCATCTAAGACCTTTCATAATATATTATCTTTTTCTACCTTATTTCATTACGCGCCAACCTGAAATTAACATTTATGTAGGAAAATGGAAAGTGAGTAAGGAAGAGAAGCTAATTGCCATAAAATAACGGGCTAATAAGAAGAAATGAATACGCTAAACAAAAAATGAAAAATCGAATAAAAGTGCATACAGCATGAAGCTACGCTAGGAAGCAAATAAAATCGAAACGATATATGACAGCAAAATTTTAGAAAAACGTTAATACGTTAGTAGCAAATTATAGGAATATTTGATATTAATAAGGAATGTGATCTTTCCTAACTCGTACACACATTTGCCATCACAATTTCATGCTTTTGATAAGGGAGTAAAAAATAATTTGATATGTTAAGTTCCGTTTATCCTCCAATGTGGTCTCCAAGGTGTTGATGGGATCTCCATGATGTTGATGGGATCTGATTATCATTTCAATCAAGCAACGGCTTTTCCAATGATACCTCTTAAGTTCTGTGTGGAATTCAGATTAGATCTGGCTGGTCAGCTTATAAGGTTTCTCCTTCAATCTCTTGACCTTCTTCGTGAGCATAAACTGTGAAACCTTA
>KK120913.1:193576-205465 GCA_000611955.2 Stegodyphus mimosarum | reverse complement strand
GAGCTCCCTCAACTCCCGCTCCCTGTGCTCCCTGGCTCAGAACTCTCATTTTCCTCTACTCCCGAAATTTTTCACGATTGCAATACTTCCTGTTTGCTTCATACGAGGAAGTGATAAACGATACCCTCCCGGGGTGGAGACAGTCGTTCACTTTTTTTATTTCGTATTTGAGTTTTGATGTTTACTAAATCAATTATAAAAAGTTTTAAAGGAATTAAGTTTAATTATGGGAAAATTTTTAATTAAGTGAAAATTTGGTAGTTACTAATATGATCATTTATTGTTGAAAAGCGTGTTTTGTAAACACATCTAAATAAACGTGTGTTTATATAATAAAATAATACGTTATATATATATATATATAGATATATTTGGTTGTATTGAGTTATTTAAGATTTTTTATTCAAATTTTTAAAACTTAAAATTACTGTGTGGCTTCAAATCTGTTTCTATAATTTTCCATCTTAAAACCCTACTTGCTCATCTCATGACATCTGCAATGCACTTCTATAATTTGAAGGACTGAGAGGCAAATTTTACAATTTTCGTAATAAAAATAAAATAATTGTATGGCCAGGGGAATGGCAGTAACTCTCAGAATTGATAATTTTGCGAGGCCGCGTCGGTTAAATGTTTATGTATCACATAGGTTAAAGCTACATAATGTGGAAAATGAACGCAACAGATACTTCCAAATCGAAATATAGTAAAATAAAATAAATAAGAAAAACGTTTTATACCCAAGTAAATATGTATTTTCAGATTTGTGTGCTTGAGTTAATAATAATAATAAATTGAAATTAATACTTTATATAGTATATCATAAATTAATAACAATAATAAATATGAAGTAATATATAAAATATAAATTAATATATAATAAATACACAATTCTGTGAAGTAACAATATACGATAGCAGATATATAACTGTGTTCTCACAGCGGTAATACAGAGGAAACTCAAGCAGTGTTTATCTCCATTAAAGATATAACATGACTAAAACTTACATTAATGTTACAAGTGCTGAATTTAACGCTTTGAATCATACGAAAATATGAATTCTAAACAATTCTTTTTACGTATAAAAAAATAATGGGAAAAAAGCATTTTAAAGTACTTAAATTTCGATTTGACAGTTCAGATCCTTTTTAAAAACGATAAGAATAGACAAAAAATAATAAGAGAAAGTTTTCTTTGCACTTACTTTGTGAGGAATTTGTTCATCGGTTGTTTTGACATATCCGAGAAAATATAAAGA
Source organism: Stegodyphus mimosarum (assembly GCA_000611955.2). Taxonomy (NCBI): domain Eukaryota; kingdom Metazoa; phylum Arthropoda; class Arachnida; order Araneae; family Eresidae; genus Stegodyphus; species Stegodyphus mimosarum. The sequence continues at coordinate 204,206 of KK120913.1, read as the reverse complement.
TGACTTGCTGGCAAAATTTCTATGTGTGTACACGTCTTGTCACTTTCTTCAATGATTATGCCCCCTTGTCCACATCTTGACAACGTTATCGCTTTGCTTGGACATGTCTGGACTTGGAGTGTCACGTGTGGAGAGGCGGGGTAGGATCCCGTACTGCCTGTAGTAGAATTGAAAGAAGGAAAAAGAGAATGCCTACTGTTAAAATGCTATTGGTTCAGAAATAATTCCCTGTTCTGAGCTTGAAAGCTTCTCTTTTTTCCTGAAAAATTACCTTCAAATCTTTTGTATCACGAACATCTTAGTTCGTATAACCTTTAATGAAATTTATTTTTATGATTTTATAAAGAATAAAAGGATAAAATAATTTTATAAAGAATAAAATGCATAAGGACTTTGATTTTAATGTGGCATTGTTTTTGTCAATTATTGTGCATTTTTCTTCACTGGTCCATGAAGTGCTGAAGAGATCAGAGTAATGAAAAATTTTGTCGCCTGTTTATTTCTTAGCGGCCGTTGGCTATCTGTAACTGCCGTTTTCTTCATCTGCGTTTAACGTAAATAAAAATACTTTATCACGAAAGTGCTGCCTAGAAAAATATTCTAAAATAAAATAACTATGTTGTCTTCACCAAAATATCGTCTGTCAAAAGTAATTTGATACAGCTAACTAGCCAACTTTAGCACTTTAGTAGTAGATTTAAACTTTTAATAATTTTTAGCCCAAAAAGCACGTTAATTCGGAATGGGGAATAATGGTGTCGAAAAACGGCATTTTGCATCGGTTCACTATTAATGTCCGTTTCACTTTTTAAATTGTTGCCACCAAATATTTAAAGAAATTAAATAATGAAGAATCTGCATGAATGTATGTATCTTTCTCGCACTCTGAAAAAACGACGGTACCTAGAGCCATCCAATTTTGAATAACTTAATCCTGTACCCGAACGTGGGAAACTGGGCACCCGAATTTCGAATTTGTTTTATTATCTATTTCACAACCTGTAAAACTTATATACTAACTTTAATTTGTAATACCCTTTAACTGTCTATTTTAATTTGGGTATTTTTCTCGTTCTGCCTTAAAAATATTTATTGTTTATAATAAATCGCTCTTAACTGCGTCGTTTCGGTTTTAAATTTATTAATTATTTTTATTAACAAACTCAACGATTTCAAAGGGAGCAATGGCAAAACTGTTATGGGGGGGGAAACCATTTTTATCTTCAGTGCGCTAGACTATCTATCGGAAACTCTAAAGATATGCTTTTTTTAAGTATTTTGAGATATTACTATTGAATTGAATTTTATGACAGGTAAGTGTGAAGATAATGATATTTAATAAGTAAAGGTAACACACAAGACGTTAAAAAAATGCCCCTTTGGGCGTAATATGAAATCTGAAAGCTTTCAAATTTTTATATATATATTTGAATTCAAAACTAAAAATCTTTACATGGAGTTTGGAAAGTTTAACTTTGTTAATTATAACTATGAAATTAACCAATAATTTAACAGAAATGTTCCATAGCGATTGTTGCAATTTCAGTGGACATGAATTACTTATGTTACCTTGGGGCTGCCTTAATTGCCACACACTAATGGGACTATTTAAAAAAAAAATAATAATAACACAACCTTGAAATTTTGCTGTAATTAGACGCTTTTGGTGTTATTTTTTTATTTTTTTCTCTTTCAAAGTATTTTTATTTGTTTGAAGTATTCTATAGATTCGAGAATCTTTTAGGATTCAGATTCGAGAAAATTTTGAATTCATCTCGCATCTATCATTTCATTTCATCCCCCAGTATCAACGATGGATTTATATATATTAAGATAAAAAGTCAGTAAATTTAATATACTAACTTTAATTTGTAATACCCTTTATATTTCTACTTTAATTTGGGTATTTTTCTCGCCCTGTCTTAAAAATATTTATTGTTTATAATAAATTGCTCTTGACTGCGTCGTTTCGGTTTTAAATCTATGTCATATGAATCTTGTATAACGCTAATGACTGAACACTTACGTAAGGCTTCAGCCAATAATTATTTTAGAAAGCTATTAATTGGCTGATGAAATTGGAGCTAAATTATTCTGAACGAGAATTTCATCTTGAACACGTCACATTCGCTTTCAGGCTTTTTTGCTAAACGCATTTTTAAAATTCTCTGAGGTATCGGTGTTGTGTTCTTCAAGAACAGGCGTTAATTGAGCTGATTTATCTGTGTTGACTAAAAATAGAATGTAGAAAAAGTGAAAATAGAATGAATAAATATTAAAATCGTCTATCATTGCGAGCTCCTTCTTTATGTATCAGCATCTGTGTAGAGCATCCAGATTATTTCATGTATTGTGTGTAAAATTTCCATGTAAGTTATCTCTTTCAAGTGATGGTTGTAAATATTTACATGTAGAACTATAAATCATTAATTTACGAAGAATATTTTGGTTGAAAAGTGTTGTTATTGAGAAGTTACAGTTTTTTCCGAAGGCTGTTTTAACTTTATTTTATGGATTTTTCTTTATTTAATAGCCATTTCTTTATGTAATACAAGCATTTGTTACAAACATTTTATTTTATTTTTGCTGATATAATGAGCCGTGAATTGTGAAAAGATTCTTCTGCTCGGAATTTTTTTTAACTGCAAGTATATTTTCGAAAGTATAAATTATCGTCTGCTACTTGACAGTTTTGTTTTCATGAAAAATGTCGCTTTTAAAAAAGCAATGGATGGAAGGCTATGTTTGTGTTCTTTCCCAAGGAAATTATTCATGTCTAGTTTTTGAAACACGTTGTGAAAGCTATGGTTTTGCAATATTTAAAGTTGCGATAGGTAATGTTGTCGACAACAAAGGGGAAAAAAACGTCAGAATTTAGCTTTAACTGGGAAAGTGTATAAGGTATTTCTCCCGCCTTCTTCGCATGCCTTCGTGGTTTAGTGGTCAGCACGCTCGACGCGTAAGCGAGAGGTCTGTTGTTTGAATCCCGGCGAGAACCTAACAACACAACCTACAACTGACACCCGAACTAAAAAAAGGTGGCGGATGATGAATCTCCACCACCACGATTTCGCTGTTGGGGCCCCTAATCCCCAGTCACCCTGTAAAAGGGGTATTTCTCCCGCCTTCTGCCTTCTTCGTATACCTTCGTGATGTAGTGGTCAGCACGCTCGACGCGTAAGCGAGAGGTCCGTGGCTCGATTCCCGGCGAGAGCACTGTTCATTTTTCATCTCTCCTGCTTCTAAATAACCTAACGACTTTACAAGTGTTCCAAATACGGAAGGAAAAAAACGGAATGTTTAGAATATTGCAAAAGTAAGAATCTTTAATGTTAAAAGAAAATCCTCCAAGTAAAAGGACAGTTGCAAAATCATCAAAATGCTCACTGTCAACTATAAACAAAGAGGTTAATGCTGATTTGAATCTTAAAAAGGCGTAAAAACATATTATGCATCATCTTTTTCCGCGGCATATCGTCGAACGCAGAAAGCAGTGAAGAATTAATTCTTTATGAACAACGTTTATCCGGACAAAATTAGAAAAATATTGTCACAGTAGACAAGTCTTGGGTATACTTAAATGACTGGAATAAAAGAGATCCATTTTTTTTTATTATCATCAAAGAGAAGGAAAAAAAATCTTAAAACATGGTTCAAGGAATCTAAAGAAAGTTTTTCGAAGGGATCATCAGTGTATTTTTGCACTTTTGAAGTTTTAAAAATCTTGACCAAAAGTCGACCTACAACCTCCTTTGACTTTGGAAAGCTGTTTGACAGCAATGGGATAAAATACCTCTTCCGACACTACAAAATTCTCTCGAAAGAAAATACGTCGACGCTGCTTCCTCAAGTTCTACCTCTTCACTTTCGGACTTTCTACAATACTTCAAGCCTCTTCTACAATTCTTCCTTCATATAATTGCTTCTCTTCATAAAATTACGCTCTACAACATTCGAAAACTAATCTACAATATACTGGGATAGGGCCTAGCCCAGGTACCCGATAACAGATGACTTAGTTCACGAAGTCACTACAAAAGGCTTTACTGTCATTGAAATTACGGTGTAGAAAGATAGTGAAGAATAAGGGTTAACAAATAGAACATAAAAATTTTAAGTAAAATATTTCTGTAATTACAATGAAAACCGTCTAAAAAGTGTGCCAACAGCCTCTAAAAACATTTCAAACAGTTGGTTTTGAATTGCTACCATTAACTAAAGAAGGTAAAATTTTGTGAATGTAAAAGGCTTCAAAGAAATCCATTTCACGGGCTAAAGAAAGCTTTGTGGATAATTTTCTCAGAAGGAAAATCAAAATTTTAATTGAGGACCTACCTATTTATTACTCGTTATCGGAGGCGTGTTAGTCCGAAGAGGCTTTGTCTCTGAAGGACTTTTGTTTTCGTTTTGTGATTTTGCGTCGGAAACATTAAAAGTCTGAATCACTTTTCAAGCTGTTGCCACCAAATCTTGCAGTGCGTATTATGTTTAAAGAAATTAAATAATGAAGAATCTGCATAAATGTATGCATATTTCTCCAAATGTGATAAAACAACGGTACCTAGAGCCATCCAATTTTGAATAACGTGCGTTTCCACCCGAATATGCGCATCTGGAGGCCTCAATTTGGAATTTGTTTTATTATCTTTTTCATATTTTGTAAAACTTTAACGAGTTTTTGATGAACGAACTCAAACGATTTAAAAGCGAGCAATGGCTACACTCTACGGGGGGGGGGACTTTTTATCTGAAGCGCGCGGAACTGTGTATCGGAAGTTCTAAAGATAGACTCATTTAAAAATTATTTTGCGATATTGCTGTTGAACTGAATTTTATGGTTTAAGTGCGAAGACCATGAGATTTAATAAATAAAGTTAACACAAACGTTAAAAAACGCCCCTTTGGGCGTAATTTAAAATCTGAAACCTTTCAAAGTTTATTTATTTTTTTTTTTAAATTTTATTTTATTAGTTTCTTTTTTTCAAGCGTAGGTTAGTCTTTAAGGCCTAGTATCAACGGTACTTCAGTTTGTTCGATATTTCAGAACATAGACATGAAATCTTTAAAAAATTAGCAACGAATTTTATTAATACTTGAGAAAGTAAACAAAAAAATTGAACTTGTGGATAATCCGAGGAAATTTTAATCAGAATTTAAAAATTTTTCTTTGCCGTGTTTCTCTTCTACTTAAACTCATATTCGTTGCCTCTTACTGCGGGTGAATGTATATTATTATTAGTTGAACATTTCGTATTATTACTGATCGAATAAATATTTTAAAACTCGTATATTTTCATTCTTAAGTTCGAACAATGTGTTCCTGCTGTGATCCTTAATGGCTTCCTGTGGAGGTAACTACTCTTTAAAGTATCAATTTCTTGATGATGTATTGAGCAATCCTCGGCACTACCAATGCGCAGTTTTTCAGACGACTAACTAACGATCAGACAAATCACAATGGAATCTTGCTCAATGACAACCATTTGTTCCAAACTCGTCTGAGCTGGAATGGTAGAAGATACTTGTCTTGAGGCAGAGAAACGACAGAGCAATAGACTATTTCGAAAAGAATGTTTTGCAATCGTTGAAGAAAACATGTAGTAGAAGAAATGCCATTAGAAAAGAGAAGTTAAAAAAAAAAAAATTTTTAATCAAATGTAATACTGAACAACACATTTGAACATTCTGTCATTATTTTTTATACTAAATACGGTGACGTGAACTTGTGGCGCTTGAGATGCAAATACAAATGAAATTGGAAGTTTACCGAAGTGTTCATTTAACAGAACCCCCCAAACTAGTTAGTGTATTAACCGTATTTGTCGTAATATGAGACTGTGTAAGTTACTCTTCCTCCTTTCCGCATGCCTTCGTGGTGTAACGGTAGCACACTCGGTGCGTATTCGAGAGGTCTAGGTTCGAGTTCCGGCGTAGGCGTTGCTCATTTTCACGTCTCTTGTATCAAAAATGCCTAATGACTCTACGGTGGCGCCCGAGCTAAAAGGTAGTGGAAAATAATTTTATCACTACCAGGATTTGGCAATGAGGTCCGCTAATTCTCAGTCATCCTTTAAAAGGGGGAGTATATAAGGTATTTTCTCCCTCCTTTCCACATGGCTTCGTAGTGTAACGGTAGCACACTCGGCGCGTATTCGAAAAGTCCAGGTTCGAGTTCCGGCGTGGGCATTGCTCATTTTTCACGTCTCTCGTATCAAAAATACCTAATGACTCTACAACTGGATCGACTTAAGTTGATCATAATATACTGAAAATGATTTTTATTATTGTTAAGTCATAAAAGAGGGAAAGAACGGGATGGCTGTCCCCTATTTGGGAGGTTGATCGGTTGGTTGATTAAGGTAAAGCACGAAAGGGTGATTGCCCAAGACATATCTGCACGGGGGACTTTCTAAAGGAAACTGCTTTGTATTTACTTTACACATGAGGAAAGCTAGGAAACCACAGTGCAGCCAGTCCGTACACCGGAATTCGAGCGCGTATCGAATCGTTTGTTCGACTACTCAGAACACTTTTTCTGAGTTTTTATTTCTATCGTTAGAGGGCGCCTTGTCATAGCTAAGAGCTCTTCTTTGAGTAATGTAATATTGGTGGCTTGTTTATAGTGGACTATGAATTAATGAAGTATTTGCATCTTAATTTAGCTTATGTTATTCTGTATTACTTAGCGTTTTCATGTATGAAGTAATTCGCTAATTATGAATTGTTTATACGTCATGTTTCTTTTTGTTATTGTTTCGATTGTTAAAATATCTAAACCGAAATTATTCCTATATTTTTCGGTAGCCGTATTGGATTATACTGAATTCAACTAAGCAATGTGAGTGTTCAGGATCAGCCTTATTCTCTCGACTATTACTATACGTTTAAGTGCGTTTTAATTTTTTTTTTTAACACTTGTAAAAGTGCAGACTTACATTTAAGGAAAAGGGTGGTTGATATAAAACCATATATATATATATATAGCATGTAAAACCATTCATAATGTCTTGTGAATTTCATATTTTAAATGTTTAACAAGAATAATAAGGAAATGTTCAAGGTATTTTGCGTTGAAGTAAAATTAAATAAGTAAGTTTTTCTTTCGACGCAGAAAAGTTTTACTGTTTTATTATTTATATTGATCTGTTTCTTATTAAAATGTGTGTAAAAAAATAAAAAAAAAGTATAATGAAATGTTATATTTTAACATTTGCGTTAATAAAATTTAGTTATGTGATTTCATGAAAATTCATGATTTTATGAAACCTTAAACAAATTCTTTCTTGTAAAATTAAGAAAGTAAATAAAACGAACTACTAATATAAGTCATATTTACGCTGCTTAGAAGAAAAAATTGCGATGGAATTCATATTTATTACAGGAACTAACCGTTTGCTTTGTATGGCCACAGCATTGATCATTCATGAAGTAAACTTCTAAAAAATTTCAAAGCTGATTTGATAAAACTAATTTTAACTGCTCGATTGGTATTCAGGATGACAAGATTAAAAAAAAGTGTTATTTTTCGTTTGAGATCCCACTTGATTTAGTGTTTCGAAATCATGCAGCTGAAAAGGCAGGGATTGGCAATCTAAATAACCTTTGTTGTCAACCAATAAAAGACAACAACAGGAAATGACAGGGAAATGGCCAATTCTGCGAGACAATAGCCCAGAGACTGTTGCCAGTCTAAATATCAAAATACTACCTCAAACAGTAGACGGGATTTAAACCAAAATAGAATAGTACCAACTGAAGAAGAGAGGAGAGAAAAAAACGAAAAAGCCGGTTCGGATTTAGTTTAGTCGCTTTTGTTGGCTGAGTAGTCTGCCCTTTCTTCTTCTCCCTGACCCAAAAATATCGAAAGTCACATTTAGATCCCGACCCCCGACCATCATCCGGGTCTCTATCTAAACGACGTCACACATGTTGCACTAAATTGAGTCGAAATGATTCCAAGATATATTAATTGCCAGCGTCTATTTCGCATTATGACGTCATCGTTAATGGACGGATAAAACGCGAAGTCATTTAATGGTAATGAATCTTCCTCCAGAAACTAAATGGTTTTGGGTAAAGGGAAAGAAGAAGTATAAATAATGGTGACATTTATGCGAACGAGGTTGATATTTAGCGTGACCTTTTTGCAGTTTGGAATGACCGCCACTGAGATTAGCATAGCTATATATACTGCTGCCATTCGCATTTTCTTTTCTTCATGTTCTTATATTTTGCTGATCAGGAGCGGCCAAAGTACAGCTGGCGTGCAGCATGCGGCTGTTTGCTCTTGTAAATGCAAATCGGGTCGTAATTAGCATGCAGCATGAAACAGAAATCGCGCTTTGTCGCGTAACAGTCGGTAATTTCACTAACTCTAATAATGTATTAATGCTTGCATGTATTAATTTTTAAGTTTCAAATTCAACCCATTCGGCGATTTACTACCGTGGCTATCCTATTTTTAGAATAGGTAAGAGCTATGAGGGACAAAGAAAAAGTGTTAAATACGTTAAAAATGCTCTGCACTGATCATGTGCTTCAAATTTTGTTGAAGCAGTACGATTATGTTTTATTAATTGCTTTGGAAGAAGCAAAAGGTATCTGATGATTTAGTGGCAATTACGCCCATGACACATGCGCACAAGTCTAAAAGCAGGGACACTTGCTCATAAGAAGCATTAAGTGCTAGTTGTGTAATAGTAGTTTACAGACAGGTCCACACAAAACCACATCTTCTTGGTTCTCTTTCGATAACTTGGAACAGCAACAGTATTAATTTGCTTTACAAAATTTACTAACAGGCACCTAACCGGTGGGCCACCTTTGCCTCCTATGAAGGGACGGATAGTTACAGCCATGCCTTCTCCGGGATTCGAACCCAGGCCCTTTGGTATCGTAGCCGGTTCTCTTAACCGTCTGGGCGGATCGAATGAAGCATGTATATATGAATTTTAAAGATCGTCTTATCATCTTTCTTTTATTATAAGTTCGCTGCTAGTAAATTCTGTTAAAATATGTTTTTAATTGCAATCAGGATCTGAGAAAAAAAAATAAAAATAAAAACCTGAATTTTTTTTTATTTTTTTTTTGTGAATCTTGTTAGTACATATTACAAAAGTTTGAAATTCGTGTCGTGCAAGAATAATAAAATATTTTTTTTTGGGAGGGGGCTGTTCTGAAAAAAAATATTCGGTAAACTAAAAAATCGTATAAAAAATATTCGGTTAAAAATTAAAAAATTTTTATGTCGTACAAATAAACTTTCATGAACACAGGTGAGGAGAAAGAAGACTAATTTATTTAGATTTACTCTAAATAACTGTTTTAGTTTTAAAATGCTATGTCACCTGAAAATTATTCAAAATATTTCTTTGTATTCTATATTCTAACATGGTTTTACTGCTTTTAATGTAGTATAAATACATAGCTACGTGATTCTTCTATTTTTCTAAACTAAAAAAATGCTGCTCCCACAAATTGAAATTTGGCCACCATTCCTGTATACCCAGAGCCTTTGTCAATTCGCGCATACATGTAGAAGGATGTGGATGTTTAAACAATGGACCAAATTGTCCGTTTATATGGTTCATTTTGTCCAACCTTATAAAAAGGTAAAATTTTCTTTCTCGTGACATTTAAATTCTCGTTTTTTAGATTTGGATTACTTGATTACGGCAAAGCACTCGAGGGCTATCTGCCAAAGGGGAGGGATGCCTTCGTGTAGCGACTTTCTGACGGAAACTAGCTGATATACATATGCACATGGGAAAAAACATGCAGCCAGCCCGTTCGACGACATTTGAGCGTCGGGCCGAACTACTTGTTTTAACGACTTTACCTCTCAGCCGTTGTTGGGCCATTCAAATTCTCGAACCTTAATTATTTTGAAAAAAATTCAGGATTTAAGTCTTCGCGCATTTTTATCATGTCGAATCATTCCGCGGAGAGGGCAAATTTCGATCAACCATATCACCTAGTAGCTCCTCTGTTTGGATTTTTAATTTTCTAGAAAGAATTCGGCTCTCTTTTTACTGAAGTTTGTCTGTATTAACTGTTAACATATCCTTAGTCCTGTACACTTCTTTTGGTTATAAAAAGATTCTGGAAAGCAATATAATCTGCATTATTACTCAAGTATCCTTTTTTTTAACAAATTATATTTAGGAAATGAGCCTCAACACTCAAGTGTTTTAATGATGTAGTTTATTTGTGCCCTTTTAATAAATATTAGTGAATTTTTAAAAATTGTATTTTAACGTTTATTTCTTTTCATTAAACGCAGATTTCAAATTTTTAATTTTAACTGAGAACTTTTAATTTTAAGTAAAAGCTTACTTTCCTTCCTCCCGCCCTTTTATTATTATTCTTATATGAAAGATCTAGAAACTTTCAGAAATTCGGATTTGGAAAAACACTGAATTATTCTGTAAAGTGCGTTAAATGATAATTAAAGTGCGTAAAATATAATAGACTTTAAATATATAACCGCGTAAAACTTCAGTTAACATGATTTATACAGCTTAGAATTTTTCGTAAGATTACTTTATGTCAGAATAGAGAGCGTAACGAATTAATTATAAAAATTTGCATATAGACTGCTTGTGAGTACGGTTGTAAAAAAAAAAAAAAA
>KK120913.1:148847-192710 GCA_000611955.2 Stegodyphus mimosarum | reverse complement strand
AAAAGCATTTTTATTTGCATGTTTGTAGAAAATTTATAAATTGATATTTTTACTAACTGTCAATTTAATACCATCTGAAATATAAACGAAACCATCTCAGAAATACATATTAAGAATACAACGTAGATGGAAATTAGCCAAAAAAAGTATACTGTAGAAATTACATGTATGTATTATATAGGAATTACACTTGTATCAGCGTATGCTTGTGTAGTTTGTTAATGTTTAACATATTGCTACGAATTTTTTTGCATATATGTAAACAATTTTAATGAAGTTTAAAATTGTGGTATCTTTTATGTAATATAACATGAATATCTGAAGAGATGGAGTTGTGCTGGGAAAATAAGATTACAGGGGCAGACGTATTTAACACTGAAGTAGATGGCTACCTCACAAAATTTGCGATATATCACCCAGCTGGTGACATTTTGGCGACTAATTTTTTGTCTCTAAATTTAGCCGCAAATCGTTGGCGATATTTTGATCCGGTCCCTGTATAACTATTCGTTACTGTAACAGAGTAACTGTAATTGATCCCTATATGTAACTGTAACCGTATCCAGCTGTTATATGTAACTTTAACCGCATACGCCTTCCAGTGATTTCGAGAAATGGAAGGTACTAGAGATTTCTCTGCGGCCGGAGGAAAACTATATAAAACCGGAGAGAATATCAACTGTCTGTTTTCTCGGTTCAGAGTTGCCTACGGAGTATTGAGATATCTCCGTGTGAGCTTCGTTCTTTAGATACACTTTGCATTGCGTTGTGTTTAACGTTCTTAGTAGTTTGAAGTGTAACTACTGAATGTGCTGTGTGATGCTAAGAAGAGCTGTACGAGTATTTTTGTGGGAAGTTCCAGAACTGTTAAGTGTTCCTTTTGCAAAATGAATTTTTTCAAGCTGTCATCGGTTTTGTGTGCATTCAATATATTACGAACCTGTGCGCATGCAGCAATATGGTATTAAGCAGCACTGATGTCTTAGGAATCGTGTCCATTGACGATGTTGCATCTTTTATTCGTCTGATTTGGCAATGGAGCATTGCTTATCAGTGTAATTAAAGGAATCATTTAAAAGCAGTGGAATTCCAGAATAATAAATTGTATATTTTTCCATAGCTGCTTGTACTAACAATCCTTCTGCCGCAAAAGAAAAGCTCTTATTCCTGCGTAGCTGTAATTCTGAAAAAATTCTTTTTGACAACAGAAATAAACGAACTATTACATCAGTTGGAGCCAAAATATTCATTCATCACATTATTTTTTAAAGCGCAAGACAATAATCCTTTTTGATATCCTACACTAAGTGAGTTATTGGGTGTCAAACAAACGAGAAGTTGTGACACTGCTTCTTCGAAAACCTCGCCTCTTCTGTGTACGTGACCAGAACGCATATATCACTGAAAGTTTAGCGCCCGTGTTGTTGTTCTTTCCTCATGGCTGCAACAGATTCTTCCTTCCAAAGAGTGTTCCGCCACTTGTGGATATGATGGTACTTAAAATGCTATCAAGGTTCTAAAGATTTGGCGCCATGGCTAGAATTAGTGCGTTATCTTGATTCTATTGTTAACAGGCCTTTTTTTTTAATGATGAGATGAACTCATATGAGCAGCTGGTGCAGCGATCCTCGGCCTGCATTCGCGCTGGTTTGAATTTGATAGCCAGTATTCTCAAGGAAGAGGTGGATTCTTGTTTTGCATTTTAATTATAACTTGGAAGAACAAGGGTCAAAGGAGATTGACTGTTAAGGTTATGAAGAGCCAGTGTTGAAGTTAAGAGTCTTTGTTTGTATTTTAATTCAGTACAAAAAGAAGACTGTTGAGGGAATTACGGGAGGGTGTTTTAACACGATTAGCTGCTCAGAAATGCTTAGTGAATGGCACTAATGACATTCTTTAGAAAGGCTAACATGTTATTCGGAGTGTGTCATAAACGTGAGTTTTTGAAATATTGGTTAAAAAAGTAAACCTGAAAATGTGTTGTTGTTACTCATGCTCACTTGTCAGACAGAGTCTGACCCAAGCCCACCAGAATTCTCGTGTCAAGGAGCGCTAGATTAAGCGTGTCGTTGGCAACAGCCATGAGCACCTAACAGGTGACAGTGCGATTTGACTCAGTTCCGCCCCCAATTTTGATGGAGAGCACCCCGGAGGGGCGAGTCCGAGGGTCTCCCACCCCTCTCCAGTTTCACCAAACCACATGAGAGGGCTTTTGGCTCGCCGCATATTTAAAGTGCCGCCATGCCGCACCGACACTATACATTTACAAGCATCCATGCCTTCTCCGAGATTCGAACTCGAGCCCTTCGGCACGGCAGTCAGCGACGCTAACTACTATACCGGTTGGGCGGCTGAAAATGTTTCATCGTGAAATACCTAATACAGAGTTCTCTCCGGGAAAAAAAAAAAAAAAAAAGGGTGCTAGAGTGATGCGAAATTTATTGAAATCGTGCTTAAAGACGCCTCTTAAAGAATGCAAATGTCAAAATTTCATGTATTATTTCTATTAGAGGTTAATATCTAATTACTGTTGACCCAAAGTTTTACCAGTAGCATTGCAAAGATTTAGTAGAATGCACTATGCCCACCGATCGTTTAACGCGTGTTCGCAGATGTGAAATTACAATAAAAATGTTTTGGTTTTCAATAAAATTCTATGTGAAAGTTTTCTCATTTTTAATGAAATAGAAATTGCGTCCAATACAGATACCAGCAAAAAGCGAAATGCGACCGATCTCTTTTTTTCATGTGCATGTATTATTAACTTTATCCAACTATAAATTCACCTTGAAAAAATAAATGGTACCCGCTATCCAACAGATATTCTAGAATGTGCTCTTAGGGACAAAAAGGTCGGGGTCCCCTGATCTAGACAATGGAAAATCTCATGCAATGCATGGTTGGAAGCTTTTACCTGGCGCGGTAGTGACGACACCAAACACAATCAAGGAAGGACACGAAGAGGGTAAAAATAATGTTTATTATGCTTAGTGCAGCGGAAACCAAGAAATAACTTGAACAAAAACACGATCGTCATTAAAGAAGATGTTCGAAATTACGACCCGGACCGTGATGCAGGAACCGTGCGTCATGCATGTTCCATGAATCGGGGAGGTGAGGCCTGTCTGACGGCTGCGTTCCTGAAGTTCAGTTATACATTTTAGCCATTTACTGAAAAGAAGATCCAATTATTCGGAAATTTCTAAAAGCGATTTTATATCGTTCTGTTATACCACAAAGAAAACATTCTAAAACATTTGACTTTAATAGTGGACTGCAAAAATAAAGAAATTAAAATTTTTCTTGCAACGCCATCATTTTCCAAAATACCATGTATTTCCAATTATAAGTTCAGAAGAGCCAGTTTTGCTTTAGAAATTCAGATAAAATTGAAAATCTGTGTGTAGGCTGAATTTAAAAGTCACTGTATTTAAAGCTGTATATGATTAGAATTTCGAATAATTCACCCGCTCGCTTGGCTAGACGCATAAGACGAGCTGAAAATGAGAGCCAAATTTTTATCTATAAGGAAACAGGCTAGAGACTATCACCAGAGAATTAAACAAATGTTGCATCAGCTGTGCTGTGGACGGAATTGAAAATGGTATTATTCTATGAGATAGACGACAGTGATGTTAACGGTGAAATTGAGGGCAATGCCATTCACTCGGACTTGTAGCCGGAATGTGATTTTTGCGGAGGCTTTCGAAGGTTGTTAGAAAATTCTGAAAATTCTTCTGAAATTTGATTGATGCATGTTAGGATTAAATAACACAAATATAAAGCTTTTTTTTTTTTCAATTAATACATAAATCGACCCTCAAACTTCTGCATCGAAAGATTTGTTGAATATTCTTGGTTTATAACACGAAAATATGAATTATTTTTAATTTGGGAAACAAAAATTTATTCAGTCAATTTATTTAAGACAAATTTTCAGTTAATTTTTTATTTATAAAAAGTCATTTTAAAAATGAAATGCATGTTTATTAGCTGCATAATAATTGGCTGTTTTCTGCGGTCCTCCCCCGGGGGAAAGCGAAAGCTTTGGGGAAGGAAAAGAGTTCTAAAATTTTATTTGTGTTCCTTGTACGTTCTTGATAAGTATAAATTTTATTTGAAATTTAATAACTGGACTTTTTTGGGAAGAGAAGAGTGTCGCATAGTCCAGCTAAAATTCCGAATTTATGTTTAAAACTAAAAAATGAAATTGAATGGTATTATAAACATCCAGATGGAAATAGGCATCGCCAGAAAAATAAGAAATATTTGTGCGCTTTTATCAAGTCAAACACTACTATATCAGAAATTTCTTCTACATAAATAGTGAAAATGCATTAAAGAATTCCAGCTTTTATCTTGGAAATTAATGAACTGAAAATTTATGAACATCTGTTATTAAAAAGCAGAGTAATATAACGATGGCCATTATTACATCTCTTGTTTCTTGGTCGGCGTCAAAAATCTAGCGAAAACAAAGGCCACCATAATTGTAATGTTACAGGCCGCAACTTAGATGTCTGAGGAAGTGAAATATTAGCCGTCATCTTACGCGTTCATCCTCTATAATCACCACACGCCTGTCCTCCTGAACTCCAAGGCATCTCGGTTGTTCAAGCTGTCGTTCTCGCCGAATTTTTGAAGGATGTCAACCACTTTATTTTCCTCGCCAGTTGAGGGCAGTGGTGACCTTGATGTCAAAGCCGTAGCGAGATTCTGCGCTCGCAGCGACATTTAACGAGAACAAAACGTGGTTGGAGTTCTAAACCTTCCCACTCATCTTCCCCTCTTAACAACAAACAGTATGTCCATCTGTACCATCTGTTTCGCTTTTGGTCCATATAGCACGTTGCTTATGTCTTGATGGAATCATTGTCCTCCCATAAAAAAGTCGTATTTTCGTAAAAAAGGAAAAGTGCTACTTCCTTTTGTCTTGTACGCTCGTAAATTGCCTACAAATTGTAGTTTTGAGCGGAAAAGAGAAATGAAAGACGTCTTCGTAAGTGTGTCCACTCCCTTCCTTGCAGAAATGATTGGAAGTCAGTTGGCGTGTTGTAGAAATTGCAACAGTCTTTGAACAACATCTGTGACTTAGTATGGAATAGTTGAGACTGCGTTATTTTTTATTTCCTTTTTCTTATATTATTTCGTAACAAAATACAAAATCATTATTGTAACTTTTTTTTTAAAGTTGGTTGAATTCTGTCGTTATTGTAGAAGTCTCTTCCAGTGAAATTAAACAACGCATTCCAGTTTATGAACATATGTTCTAAATATACTTCATATACAAATATATATAATAACTTATTATTACACATTAGCGAAGTTTGAAGAGAGTTTTTTTAGTCCAAAGGAGCTTTGTCCCTGAAGGACTATTGTTTTCGTTTTGCGATTTTGCGTCGGAAACATTAAAAGTCTGAATCACTTTTCAAACTGTTGCCACCAAATCGTGCAGCGCTGTATTATATTTGAAGAAATTAATAATGAAGAATCTGCATAAATGTATGTATATTTCTCCAAATGTGATAAAATGACGGTACCTAGAGTTATCCAATTTTGAATAATGTACGTTTCCACCCGAATATTCGCATCTGGAAGCCGGAATTTGGAATTTTATTTATTATCTATTTCATATTTTGTAAAATTTTAACGTATTTTTGATGAACAAACTCAGACGATTTAAAAGCGAGCAGCAGCCACACTCTACAGCAAATAATAATAATAATAATAAAAACCTTTTTATCTATAGCGCGCGGAACTGTGTATCGGAAATTCTAAAGATATACTCATTTTAAAATTATTTTGCGATATTGCTGTTGAAGTGAATTTTATGGTTTAAATGCGAAGAACATGATATTTAATAAATAAAGGTAACACACAAAACGTTAAAAAACGGCCCTTTTGTAGAAGGCTAAACAATATGGAGAAACATCTTTGCTGTTAAAGACAGAAAGTTAAATTTGACGAGCTATGTATTTTAATCATTTCTTTCGACACTTGATGTAAAGTTCTTCTAGTGACAGAGTAACAAATATCGCATTTTGCTGTGCGTGCTGTTGTAAAGTAAGTGGTTAGCATAACAAGTTAGCAAGTGAAAGATTCGTTATTCAAATTTCGGCGAGGCCATACCTAATCAAATTAAAATACGGTGGACGATAATTCACCGTTACCTGGATTTGGTCGACTGGGTATCAAGCCTTTCCTCAGTCACCCTTTGAGTGGTGGAGTTATCACATTTCCCTGAGCGTGCTTTCGTAATGGAACGCCAACTAAAAGTTGGAAGATCAGTGGTTCGAATCTTGACGAGGGTACAATTGATATATCTTGGCTTCAAGTTCGAAAACTTAACAGTCTGTATTCGAAAGACTTAACATGGGCTCACCAGTGGCTGAAAACTGGTAGTTCGATCCGAGGTTCGAATCTCGCGAACGGGTTGGCTGCATCGGCATTTTCATACTCCCCCCCATGTGTAACATGTATACGAGCCAGTTTCCTTTAAAAGTCCTCCACGAAAGCATCTCTCAGCTTAGGCTAGCCCTAGAGGCTTTGCCGTAATTACGTAAACCAAAGCAATGGAAAGACTTAACAGTCTTGTTTTCAAGTTCGCGCCTTAACAGTTTCTATTCGAAAGACTTAGCAGTCTTATTTTCAAGTTCGTAAACCTTAACAATCTGTATCAATATTTAGTTTTTTTATGTATTTTGCCTTGCCGCGAATTGAAATAATTGAATGAGAAATAATCTCCAATTAAATTCGAGGAAATAAGTTTAAATGAAATGCAACAAAATAATGTGGATAATTTAATAGGCCATACAAGGAAACTATCTGGTGTCCACATAAGATTTTTTAACTTCCTTTACAGCTCGACAAAAGTTCGAAATGATTAACAATAATTGAATGTTGACCGTTACATGTTTACGGAAAAGTAATCTTTGTAAATTTATATTTACCTTAATGTTTACTTTATTCAAGCACTATAACACACGAAGGGAAAATAATCGCCCCTCTTGTTGTGTTATATTAAATATTTACCTTAATGTTTACTTTATTCAAGCACAATAACACACGAAGGGAAAATAATCCCCCCTCTTGTTGTGTTACTGTGCTTTGATGAAGTGAAATCTGTGTGAGCCTTTTAGTAAAGGGAGCATCCCAATTTGAGTTTGTGTTCTTAATTTTATTCAATGAGTCAGAGCATGAGTTTCTTTCTGGCTCATATATTTGTTTTCAGAGAATGATACCTGTTTAATTTGCCAAGTAGGTGACGCATATCTCCTCACCCCTCCACGTACTTTTACTCACTGTTATGTTCTTGAAGGCAACAGTCGGGAATGTCGCTTCATCAACGAATTTGATATTGTTTTCCTGCCATTTGGAAGCAAAATATATCTCCGTACGATCTTCTTGTTAATTGAATAATACACAGTATGGAGCACGATTGTCTAGTCATCATGTCCTGAGTATTTTCTATTAATGTAGTATTTTATTCTTTTCTCCATTATGTGAACCTTCCGTGCTGAATTTTTAGGACATTTCTTGGAAAGTTTACGACCTTTTACAAGCTTTGCGACCGGATGAAGGCTTACTAATATATGCGGTTGTTGTGGTTCGGAATCCAAAGTGTATTCTTTCCCAACAAATATATATATATATTTACATGTAAGATAAAAAAAATGTAAATCAGCTTTATAATTTAATTTAGTAGTAATCTCTAAATTCCGCACTTTTAATTTGGATATTTGTTTCTCTATTCTAACAATAACAACAACATTTCTGGATGCGCCATTTCTTGATTTATCTGTGCCACAGAACTTGCGAAACGCTGACGACGTAGTTAACTGGGGACCTGAACTCAAAATTTTGAAGACTGAAATCTTTCTAATTTAAACCAAAACCTTTCTCTGCCATATTGGATAAATGCGCACTTCGCTTCTACCTTTGTTGCTGTTTAGATGTATTTCGCTGTGCTGTCTTTTTATCTAAATTTTGCTTTTATTACAATTAGCCGGTAGGATTAGATCTACTACGTCAAAATTTGTTTTTATTACATACATATATAAGAGAAAGGCTATGTAAAATAAAATTCTGACTTTAGTTTGTAATAACGCTTTAAGTGTAATTTTTAATATGATTATTTCCTCTTTCTAGCCTAAAAATAGTAACGTGTTTTTATAATAAGTCTCTGCCTAATGCGTCATTTCAGAATGGATCCTTGTCGTATGATTCTGATATAACCATCATGATGCATTTACTCGTAAAGTAAAATAGTCATTAATAATGTTAAATTTTGCTAACCCAAAACTTGATTAGCTAATAGAAATGAAGTGGATCTATAACTCCATTAACATTAATATTGTAACCTGCACATTTCTTCTCAGCTTTACTGTTAACGTACAGTCTGTCTCTTCTCTTCATATGAATTACGATAAATAGGATAAAGCTATAAATGTAATTACTGAAGAAAAGGCGCGCATTTTGTTTAACTGATCTGTGAAATTTTTATTCAGGTACGTTTTGCAAGAAAAAAATATTGCTAAATGGACCATGATGCAGCCAACGTCAGCGGAAAAAAAGATTTTTTGTGTCAAAATTCTAGCTTAATTGATTTGCGTATTCCCCTTTGCGTATATAAAAGCATGCCAAACTCAGTACCTATCAGTGAAATGTGATACATGCCATTTCCTTTAGAAATCTTCCTCCAAGGCATCCCTCCTTTTAGGCAGATAACAGTCGAGTGCTTTGCCATAGTCAAATAAACCGAACCAAACTCACTGTATAAAACGGGCCAAATTATTCATCGCTGTACAGCGTTGCGGGTTTCAACAAAGAGCCATTTTCATATTTAATGTTGTAGTGAGTGAAAAAGTGAGTAAATACCTAATCTTACCTAATACTGTAGAGCTTTGAAAAAAAAAATCTGATGGGAACACCACATCACTTCCTTGTACCGTGCATTAAATTATAGACACTTTTGGCCACACAATAGATATATTTCTCATTCAATCAATTGAGTTTTCACCTCGCGGCAAGGCAAAAATGCATATTCAAAACATCCTTAAAAATTGTAAATTGCAGAAAAGCATGAAACGCAAAATACAGTTAAAAACAGTAAAAAAAAAAATTACAATGGAAATTATAGTTTCTATGAGAAAACAAACAATTCGGTCAACGGGGAGGAAGACAGAATTTTCGGTGCACAAAATTGAAAGTTAACTTTTGGTCCACTAAGCAAAAAGACAATGAAGTTGGTGTACGAACAGACTTAATTCACTATTCTACAAGATCTTCAAATGTAAACAAAGGGCGGCCACGCTAGGCCTAGCCCAATTTGAAATTTTAAATTGTTGATAATTCTACAACTATTGCTAAAAACTATTAACTAAAAGCATAAAAACCTTAAACGGAACATAAGCACAACGCAATTCAATCACTTTTAAAGCAAAAAATGCACAATTTGGCAATATATATATAAGCGTTAAACAAGCAAACGAAAAAAAAAATAATAATAATAATTCACCGAGTTGGGTAGGAGGGTGGCTGTGTGTATGTATATGTTTGATGCAGCCGATTGCAAAAAAAAAAAAAAGGGAGGGGCACAATTAGATGTTAAAGCAGTCATATGTACAAAATTTAAAAGTTCTACTCTTAATAGTTTTTGAGTTATGAGAGATACCTACATATGTTCATACAGACGTCACTTAAAAACTCCTTCTCAATCCATTTTACAATCCGTTTTGGAAGAAAAAGAGTCCTTAATTCTGTTCGCACATATTGACTCCCAAAAATTTAAAAAAAAAAAAAAAAACTGAAAATGAATTCGGGAACGGTCAAAATGGATATTTTCGTTGAAATATGGCACCCGAAATTTTTTGCGGTTACAATACCTGCTATACTTCGCACAAGGAAGTAAAAAGGACGTAAAAGAATTCAGATAGTCAAGTGGATGTTTTGTTTCTTTTCCGATACTTGGCTTTTCTCTCTCCTGCAACCTGCTTTTTGACATCTGGAGATGTGCTTCTTGCATTAATAATTTCCAATTTCCAGAACAGAGGTTAGACATACATTAAAATGTTTATTAACTTGGATCTCGTTGGGGAACTGGTTCCTTTTTGCAACTGAGGAATGCTGTTCCCACTAATACATGTTACCGAACATGGAAATTAGATGCAATTTTCAATGCAAATTTTCGGTTTTCTGGGAACCGTGCAAGCAAATATGTGTAAAGTTCAAGGCTAGACTTTTCACTGAATTTTTTGCTTTTAGAGCAGAGCCGTATTCAAATTTTGTTAATTCTATCTGCAAATGGACTGGCTCTTTCTCGATGTCATTTGAGAAAATATTTTTGTAAGGAGGCCGTTTCAATAGTTCTTTTCAGGACCTGGAGTTGTATATATACTATATATGCCTGGATATTTGGTAGAATTCCAATTTCTAGATCAAAGTAGCATTAGCCGAGAACCTATTGGAACCTCTTGCTATTAGTCTCGAAACGGGATTTTGCGTTGAATCACTATAAAAGGCTGAATCATTTTTCAAATTGTTGCCACTAAATATTATCACCCTGTATTACTTTAAAAGAAATTGAATAAAGAAGAATGTGCATGAAAGTAGGTATGTTTCTCGCGTTGTGAAAAAACGACAGTACCTAGAGCCATCCAATTTTGAGTAACGTAATCCTCCACCCGAACATGGGCACCTGGAAGTCCGAATTTTGAATTTCGAATTTGTTTCATTATCTGTTTCGCATTTTGTAAAATTTAACGAATTTTTGTTAACTAATTCAACGATTTCAAAGCTAGCAATGGCAACACTGTACAAAAAAAAAAATTTTTTTTCTCCAGTGCGCGAGACTGTGTATCGCAAATTCTAAAGATATGCTGTTTTATATATTTTGTGTTACTGCTTTTGAATTGAATTTTATGTGGTTTAAGGGAGAAGAACATGATATTTAATGAATAAAGGTAACCGACAAAACGTTAAAAAAGCTCCTTTGGGCGTATATAAAATCTGAGCGATTTCAGATTTTACTCTTTTTTTATTAATCTATCTTAATTACACATTTTTAGTTATTTTCTCGAGCTGAACGGTGGGCCGCAGAAAAATGAATTCAAAAGCCGCAGTGATATGCTTGCTAGTTGCAGATGCTTGCAATTGTTATTCTCGTTTGCTCTTTAACATTTTAACTGCTGATTATCAAGCGAAGAACAATTTTTTTGTTTCTCATTCGGAAAGCAAATGAAGTTAAATCTGAAGCATGACACAGAACAATTTGCTGCAAAACTTGTTGCACATGCCAATCAAGAAGCAAGGTATTTGTTTTTAAAGAGCTGGGAGTGAAAAAAAGACTCAAGACAGGCGACGGCTTGTCTACTGCCAGAGAGGAAAAAGAGTAGGAGAATTTAATTTCCATCATTTACCGTTACGGACGAGGTTTGTGTGGCACTTTTGTCCTTCATCTATCCATTCGAACATGCCAAACTTGAAAATCGAGGCGAAGCAAGCACACGTGATAGAAAGCGATCTGCTGTTGCCACCGTCTGCTTAGATAAAGCAATTTATAATTGCTACTTATTTAATTCTTATTAAATCAACGTCGTAAATCTAATAGCTGTACCATGTATCTTGTAACAAAAATTTAAATCTTTGTTAGGCGCGTAGGTTCTGTGGGATCCCAGATGTTTTTACCTTTCATGTGAAAGCTGAATCCGATAATCCACACATTACCGATTTTAACGATATACTGAATTATCTGACTAAGATTTCATAACGTCGCAAAGCGATTTCGTTTCACATTATTGAATGCATTAAGAAATAAAAAAAAGTGCATATGGTAATTT
Source organism: Stegodyphus mimosarum (assembly GCA_000611955.2). Classification (NCBI taxonomy): domain Eukaryota; kingdom Metazoa; phylum Arthropoda; class Arachnida; order Araneae; family Eresidae; genus Stegodyphus; species Stegodyphus mimosarum. The sequence goes on along the minus strand of KK120913.1, from coordinate 180,873 downwards.
CACATGTATAGCAAGTCAAACTTAGTAAATAAATCTTCATTCGGTTCATATCAAAAATTCCATTTCAGTAGGATAAGGATATTCATTCCTCCCCTAGTATTACATTTTTTATATATTCGACGAATTTCACAACCATATTTAACGCTTCAAATCCTCACAACGAGTGATCTTGATTAAATTTTCCTTTCTTATGCTACCTAAGGATTCAATACTCTCTGCAGTATTACGTTGTCCTTTGAACAGTTGGTACATTTTCATAACTTTGAATCCATTCAGTGATTTCCTTTTCCAAAAGCATAATTAATGAAACGTTGGAAAGAAGACATTCATCTTTTTCCACTAACTCGGAATAGAGTGGTGGAGCCGTCCAGACGGTATAATGGTTAGGGGAACCTACTGCGGAACCGAAGGGCCCGGGTTCAAATCCCAGACAAGGCATGGATGTTTGTAAATGTATAGTGTCCTTTCATACCGTTTGTAAATGTATAGTGTCTGTGCGGCATTAGGCACTCTGAACATGCGGCGAGCCGAAAGTCCTGTCAAGAGGTTGTGGTAGAAAAGAGGGGTGGTAGGGGAAATCAAAACCTCAGACCCGTCCCCCTCCCGGCGGCATATAAACATTCTGTACCGCGTCACGCGCATAGAGAAAACTCCGTACTTGTGATTGGACATGCATTCCTCTGATATCATTTTCTCTTGGCGTAATGTCGTTTAGACGAGATTCTTACGGTTTTGTTTTCGATGAATGAAGCGCGTGAGTGAAACGAAAGCTTGAGAATTATCGTTTATTTTCTTTGAAACGAAAAAGAATTAGCTGCAGCGTTCTGCAGATGGCTTCCTGTTTCATGGGATCATGAAATTATAAAATTTTTCAGAGATGCTGTTAATATGAGAAGCAATATAAGAAAAGAAATTTCCTTCTCTGACAAACACTATTTTTATGCAAAGGGTTCAAAAGATGTTACTCATTAAAAAATGGGCAGTATTCATAAAGTAATATTATTCAATTTAAAATACGTATCTGTATTTCTCTATTCCGAATCTATATTAGTCTAACTTCAGAAATAAATTTTGCTTTTACAGACTGATTATAAATATTGTGGTGAATTTATTGTATACTTGTGTAATGTTAGTTTCCAACGTCGTTTATGCTATTTCCGAAAACTGACTTGTCTCGTGCTTTCGGAGATTGCATCTGCAGGGCTGTATAATGAATTAATAATCACAACACTTTTAATATGAAGGGTTTTAAATTAAGAATACATTTAATAAAAATTTCTACACTTAATATTGCTACGCATTTACGGAGTTAGCACAAGAAGAAATAATACTTTTTCTGTCTAGAGGAAAAAAACTACATTTTTTCATATTAAATTCACCATACTACAGTGTTGTAAGAAGTATAATCTCATAGGAACAAAAATGCAACGCATGTAATAGTGTCTTCGGTACTGCTATAAGAATGTAAACAAACGGCATGAAGGTGTGCCGTCGAGCCCAAGCAAAGTCCAAAGCCTTCCTAAGCGTAGAGGAGATGAAATCATCAGAAGCCATATCCAATCACGAGGAGGGATTTTTCTCTATGTGCGTGGCGTGGTACAAAATGCTTACATGCCCCCCGGCGTGCTCTCCTTCAAAACTGAGAAGCGGAAATGAACGAAGTCGTACCGGTATGGTGCTCAATGCTTTGCCAACGACAATTTTGCGCAGTCTTGCTGTTCTCGCCACGATGAATTTCGTGAGCTTGTTCTGATGAGGTCACTGTCGTATTTTATAAGTGATGAGTTGTGACTTATCTCACTATTTTATAAGTCGTAACACAATAACAGAGTGGTGGATCATTAATATTTCTACCTTCGATGCCATTTTGTGACTGCACATTTCTCGAAGCATTTCTTAATGTTGTGTTTACATGTTTCCAGGCAACAATAATTGTGAAAATTGTATCTCTGTGTTGAATTGAACTTAAAAGTTCTTGCCTCTGCAGTCAGAGTTTAGTAAAATTTGTACAAATGAATTCCTATGTTTACATTTAAAATTTCGAATAACTCTTTGATCCAATAAATATCACTGAATGCTGTTTTAATATTGTCCACCTTATGTTGAACTGGTAAAATGCCATACTTCTATTTTATTTCTCCGTCGACATTTTTTATGAAATTTTGAAAACATTCTAAATAAAAAAAGAAAGCAAATGTTACGTAAATTGTGAGCGAAAGATTAATTGAAAATGGCAAAAAGACGCGAAGTAACTACGGATACTTTTATTGAGTTTTTTAATCCAAATGCCTGAATATTATTGGTGATAAGTCTGATGTTCCATAGCCATAAATAGCGTTCGAATCTTCAACGAAACCTGGAGTTGCAAACACTGGCTTAGTATTATACTCTGGTGGCTTGGTAAAATACATCGGCTTGGTTCGTACTATCCGAAAGGAAGCTTATGCTGTTCGGACGGTATTGGCGCAAGCCATCCGAGGGATTGCTTGATGGCCAGCAAACGATTTTTAATACAATTCTATAGACTTCGGTGGTTTCCGATCCTCTGGGAATAGTGACTCTGGAAGCCGGTTCAGCGAAATGGTGCCGAAGAGAGAATTCTATGTAAAAAGTCTGCGCCTGTAAATTGGGAACCGAGGGCAAGTATGCTGAGGCAAGCCAAAGAATATGCATATAAAGAAGAAAAGCTTCCATACACCTAATGTAAACCAGTTTCACTGCGGCGCCGCTATAACGCGGAGGGACAAATTCTCGTCGCCAGATCACCGAGTGTCCAGGAGATTGGAGAATACGGTACAGATTCAAAGAACTTATAGGATTCGTTCTTTGACAAAATGTAATTTTTGGAGCTTGTTCCTCTTTTACAGTGATAGTTTTACTTTGAAGTAAGAGATGAGTGTAATATAAAACTTATTTTGAAACTTATTATTTGGCGTTCTAAGGTAACGAGAAAATCATTGTTGAGAGCAATCGATATTATTTATGGGTTTTTTTGATAATTTTCGGAAATTATATTTTCAAAATTTATTATAAATTTCTTTTTTAAAAACTGTATTAATTAAAACAAAATATATAAGTGAAACTAAACAGTCCAGTCACATTAATGTGACCACCACGTACTTTCCATATCAGAGTTAAATAACCAATCACAGAAGGCAGGTGGCAGCACAGTGCAGTTGAGCGTATATAAAGGGTGTGTGAGGGCTTCGGAAAACATTTCAATCGTTGGCGTAATGCAGAAACGAAGCGATTTATCCGACTTCCAAAAGGGCATGATCATTGGCTTTCGGGCCAAGGGTGGAAGCATTTCCGAAACGGCTGAGTTTGTGAACTGTTCGCGTGCCGCCGTGGTAAAAGTGTACCGTGCATGGCAAAATGGGACTGTCCAAAATCAGCGACGTGGCAAATGTGGTGCACCACGGGCCATAGATGACAGAGGCGAACGACGGTTGCGGAGATGCGTTCGGGCAGATAGACGGGCTACCGTTGAGCAACTGACCACCAAAATGAACCAAGGGGCTACCAAAAGTGTCTCCCAAAGTACTATTCAGCGAACATTGCTGCGTCTGGGCCTCCGAAGCAGACGCCTGGTTCGTGCACCTATGCTGACTGCTGTTCATCGACGGCGAAGGCTAGAATTTGCACGCCAGTACAGCAGCTGGACGTCCACTGAGTGGCGACAGGTTGCGTTTTCGGATGAATCGCGTTTTATGCTCCATCGGACAGATGGACGTTGGCGTATAAGGCGTGAAACCTCTGAAAGGAACCACCCTGCAACCATTGCCGGAACGGTCCAAGCTGGAGGCGGGAGCATTATGGTCTGGGGAATGTTTTCCTGGCATTCTCTAGGTTCACTGATCATTGTGGAAGGCACAATGGATCAATACAAGTACGCATCTGTCCTTGCGGACCATGTTCACCCCTACATGCGCATTGTTTTTCCTCAGGATGATGGCATCTTCCAGCAGGACAATGCGAGGTGCCATACAGCTGCCAGTGTACGTGCGTGGTTCGAAGAGCACCAGGATGAGTTTACCGTCCTCCCCTGGCCAGCAAACTCACCTGACTTAAACCCAATCGAGCATCTGTGGGACCATCTCGATCGAGTTGTTCGCGCAATGGATCCTCAACCGCGTAATCTAGCGCAGCTGGCCACGGCATTAGAGTCGGCATGGCTCAACATCCAGAGAACACCTTCAGGGACCTATGTGACTCTCTTCCTGCACGTCTCGCAGCAGTCCGCTCTGCGAAAGGTGGTTATTCTGGCTTTTGACAGATGGTCACATTAATGTGACTGGACTGTGTATAAATAACATTTTTTTAATGCTTTTTGTAAAAACGATTAAGAAAATAAATAATCTTTTGAGAAAGAGATGTTAATATAATATGTAAATAAGTTGATATTACGAAAAGTAATGTTTCGTGCGTACGTGTTCACAATAGATTGAATGCACACAAGTTCGATGATAGGTGATAAAATTTATTTTATCAAAAGAAACATTTCAGAGTTTCAGTTTTCCGAGGTGTGTGTTCACAGTATCACAGAGTACAATCAGTAGTTACACTTCAACCTACTAAGAACGATAAACACGAATCAATCAATGCAAAGCACATCTAAAGAGAAAGCTAACTCGGAGATATCTCAGTACGCCGAACTCACGCTGAACTGACAACTCGCAGCAACAATTGAGAGCAGATGCTCTCTTCAGCCTTATATAGTTTACACCCGCCGAGATATTTCTAGTACTTTTTGCATCCCGAAATTACTGGAAGGCAACATGAGGGTCGAATTGCGGTTACAGCTAAAATAGTGTTCAGTTACATTTATTCAATAATATACCTATTACGGTCACATTATATACATATATGGCCAAATTGTCAACGGTTTGGGCGACTTTTGGAGATTTCTCGCTAAATTTGCAGACAAAAATTAGTCGCCAGAACCACTGCCAGCTTAGCGATATCTCGCCAAATTACCGATATACCCATTTACTCGGATTTTAAATTGATTTGCCCCTGTATTCTTACTTCTTCGGCATAGCTTGTCTCTCTAGGTTTTTTTTTTTTTTTTTAAATGCTACATTACACAGAAAAATACAACATTATTCAATTACTACAGGAGTTCATGAATACTAGAGCGAAGTAATAATATCGTTTCTTTCCTGTACTTTTTATGCTAAGCTACTTGAATATATTAAACAATAGTACTTGTTATCATCACTACATAGTATAAAACAAAGTCGCTTTCTCTGTGCCTATAATCCCTATGTATGCTTAAATCTTTGAAACTACGCAACGGATTTTGATGCGGTTTTTTTTTAATAGATAGAGTGATTGAAGAGAAAGGTTTATATGTATAATAACATCCATTAAATAGTGGAGAAATACTGTTATTTTTTAGGTTTCTAATGTGATGTCGTAAATAATTACATTTTTCCCGCTGACATTGCAAACGCAGGCTGAACCCTACAAGATTTATCAAAATAATGTACTAAGTATTGTACACATTGAAAAGGTCTACAGAAAACTCCGCGATGTTATATGTCTATCTCTTATGGATATCTCACAATAAAATTTTTTTGTCGTTTACTTTTTACGACAAATAATGGCTAATCTTCGAAGCGATTTTAACCAATACAGCATTAATCCTTATCCAATTAAATACCTTAAATACATTGTTGATTTAATATAGATCTATATGGCCCTTTACAGCATATGATTTAAATGAATATTTTCGAAGATATTACAGATTTAAAAATTGCGGGACGTACCGTTTGCGGTACGGCGGCGGGAGCGTGCCTATAAATAGCGCGTCGGAGGCCGCGGTTCTCCCTATAGCTCTTTGAATTTAGCAGCGATCGAACGCGTTTATTAAATCAAAACTACTGGATCGATTTTAATCATTTTTTCAGTGAGTGACATAGGCTATATATTTTATACCCGTGCGAAGGGTCGCTAGTTATAGATAATAGTGAAATATGACAACAACAGTTTAAATTGTAAGTATTTTTGTTAAAATATTGCTAAAAAGAAGCGTGCAAGCTCACTATGCTGTAGTAATACATTGTATATAGTTTGCCAGATGCAGGTGCACTAAAATTCTGCGTGGTTGGCAATGATTCATCGATTTCTAATACCAGCTATTTTAATTCATTCTTCTCTAACGGAAAAAGAATAATAGATTTTATACATAATGCAATAAGTAAATTGTGCAATTAAATGTGGTTTATCCAATGAAAACTTTCAGTACTGACTTTTATCATTAAATTACTGGATTTAGTTATAATAAAAGAGTAAATAAAAGAATTTCGGTGAAAGTGAATTAACTAAAGCTAACTATTAAACGATTTGCATTTTATATATATATATATCCATCCTCTGTAATGTGCAAATTATAAAGCCTGAAACCGCTAATTATTGAATCTTTAAAACATAGTTATGTGGTTCTCTCGGTTGTTATGAGTTTTCTGAAAACTGAATGAATCATATACTTGTAACAGTTTACCTGTGGATTTTGTAATGCTCCCCCTTCGGTTTTCTTTTTCCTTCTTTTTTTACCTTACTCTTTCCGAAATTTTATCACATCCTTAGTTTAGTGTCAGGACAGCTTTTCTTGATCCCCCAAGTCGTTTACTAGACATGGAAAAAAAAAGAAGAAGAAGAATCGAGGAAGGGGAGGGAATAAGCAGAGCATTCTCCCCAAAGCCAGACAAACCAAACTTCGGGACCTGTCCTCTATCGATTACATTGTTGACCCCGTTTTACACTCACTTCAAATGCTTCCCTATTTGGCTACGTAACTCGCGATTGAATCAAAATTTGGATCATTTGGGAGCTGTTAATTGAATTCTAGAAGGTTTATTTCTATTTTATTTTATTTATTTGTTTGTTTTTTTATTTCGTGTAGAGGTTGTGTCATAGTAAGTAATGGGCAACTCATTAGACAGCTTTTTTTTAATTACTTTTATTATTTGGTCAGAGCCACAAATCCAATTTGAAGCAATTTATGCGAGTTGCATTTTTAATTGACTTCCATTTGATTGAATAACTTATATGTATTTAATATGCTTACCTGTATTATGATTATAAACAATCACCGCTCATTCGGCATATTAATTCGTAATATAAAATAATAAAATCTTTTATATTACGCCGAAACGGGCGTTTTTTTTCCTTTACAGACACATGCATCTTTCGAGAGCATTTGTGCTAAAAATATTTGAAAACAGCATATCTTTAGAATTTCCGATAGAAGTCTCGCGCGCTGTAGATAAAAATGTTTTATTCTCTACAGTGTTGCCACTGCTTGCTTTGAAATTGTTGGAGTTTTTTAATCAAAAATTCGTAAAAGATTTACATAAATAAATAGAAATAAACAATATAATATATATATATAAAGAATATAAAATAGGAAATAGACAATAAAACAAATTCCAATTTCGGGCTTCCAGGTGCCATGTTCGGGTGGAGGACTACGTTATTCAAAATTTGATGATTCCAGGTACTTCGTTTTTTCACAGTGCGAGAAACATACATACATTCATGCAGATTCTTCATTATTTAGTTTCTTTAAATATAGTACAGGGCGATAATATTTGGTGGCAACAATTTGAAAAGTGGTGCATCACATTTAAGTGATTCAACCAAGAATGCCGGTATGAGACTAATAGCCCTTCTAAGCTAACACTTCTTTGGGCTAAAAATCGAAATGGAATGCAGTTTTGCGTTTTCTTTTAGTTTGCGAAATATCTTTTCACCGCATAGAAACGTAGTTCTATAATTTCCCTTGGTCGGACGCATCAGCCATTTAGCCGTCTAATCACTGAAAACGTTTCCTGATTGTAGATCGATTCGATATTGTTCCCGCGAGGGGGGGGCAGACAGCTACAAACATCCATAAGTTCTTAAAAATTCGAAACCATGTTCATCGATGAAGTAGCCACCAAAATACAATTTAAATTTTTAAAAATTGTAAGTAGAGCGTTGTTCATATTATCCATAAATTTACTTTAAATCCATATATTTACTTTTACAAAAGCAGCCGTACTCACTTTATATACTCCCCCTTTTAAAGAGCGGCTCTGAATTAGAGGACCCAATCGCTAAATCCTGGTGGTGGAGAATCATCATCCACCACCTTTTTTAGTGGGGGGCCACTGCAGAGACATTAAGATTTTTTGAAGCAGGAGTCATGAAAAATAAGCATGAACTGAGAAAAGACATAATTTTGCCGTTGAATTTATAGAGTCATTAGGGCTTTTTTTAAGGGAATTTAAAGGGTCACTAGGGTACGGGAGACGGGAAAAATGCCCTCGCCGGGACTCAGAACCTTGGACATCTCGAATACACGCCGAGTGTGCTGACCATTGCACCACGAAGGCATGCTAAGAAGGGAGAGAAATACCTTATATAATAAATTTGCAATTTCTTCCTGATCATCTGGTGTGATTATTTATAGAGACACTCATGAAACTTTAACTCTCAGCATTTTTCAAGTTAGAGGTTCCCATCCGTAAAGCAAGGTTTTGAAGGTCTGCGTTCTCCAAAATGTGCGTCTAAAGCTTTAACATGCGTATAGATCCACTATGCATAGATATCCTGCTCTCCAAGCATCAATAAATAAATTTTGTTCAAGAGAGCAAATGTAAAGCATTCTGAATTTATGCTGGATGGAGGGGAAAAAAAAAAAAAAGAAAAACGAATTTTGTACCTGAGAACTATTGAACCGTAACTATCCCACCAAAAGGCCGAAATAACCCCACCCCCGATATGTACCTTAAATAGATTTATGGTCGACATGGAATTTATGTCTTTGGTAAATAATGTGAACGATTATAGGAAGTTTTATGATCCTTGTCAGTGGTTTACAGGTGGGCGAAAGGAGACAGCTACAGTGTTATTTATTTTCTGTAACATTAGACTTTACTTATGCTATAGCGAAACGGGTAGGTTTGTGCAGGCAAATTTCAGTTCCTTTTGCTTGTCTTTTATCCTTTGCCAGCTCTAATTGTTACTTAATTTTAAACTGTAAACTGATAATCGATATGATTCATGTTTTAACTCTATTCAGAATCATCATATTATAGTTAAATATGCTCAGATTTTTCGTTAGTAACTGTCCCGGTTGTCATTATTATCATTGCTACTAATACTTTTTATTTTATTATTAACACTATTTTTACCAAGTGTTCGACTGGGTGACTACCTAATGCTGACGTTCATATTCTTTAAAACTTCAGAAATCAGACTTTTCAGTTTAGGATAAGCAAAGTCTGTTAATTTTAAATTTCTGGTTCTGTAATTTTGAAATAACATCCGAAACTACACTATATGTACACTCACGTTTGTGAAAATTGCAACACCATGAAGGACTTACGCGAGTGAGCTGAAATTTTCAGGAAATGCAAAGTAGCGCATGATATGCAAATGATTAGAATTGCAAATCCGTAGCGCATGCGTATGCTGAGCAGCGCCCTCTGAACGGCTGATGGATCCGAATAAATAGACGGCTGTAGCGAGGCGTGTATGGTTATCGGTGGTTATCTGCTAGTGGTAAACGTTAACTCAATCTGTACTTATGCCTCGTCGACGAAAGAGAGCGAGATTTGAACAACTTACAGAGTTTGAACGAGGGAGAATCATCGGCCTTCGTGAAGTTGGATTGTCGTATCGTGCAGTAGCCTCTCGTGTGCAGCGTAACAGCAGCACAGTGATGCGCGTTTGGAAGCAGTGGACGGACGAGTGTCGGACAACTCGGAAATCCGGGAGTGGACCCCGAAATGTGACGTCAGCTCGCGATGATAGACACCTGGTCCGCATGGCGCGGACGGACCGTACAGCTTCCTCTAGACAATTGGCAGCACTGTGGTCAATAGCTACAGGTGTTTCATTGTGTGCTTCATCAATTCGTAGACGTCTGCTGCAGTGTGGACTGCGCGCACGGACTCCTTTATACAGGATCCCCCTAACGCACGACCATCGCCGCCTGCGGCTACAATGGGCCAATCAGCATAGAGACTGGCGTGCTGATTGGCAGCATGTCGTGTTTTCTGACGAATCCCGCTTTAATTTGTGGTACCATGATGGCCGCATTCGTGTCAGACGCTATGCCGGTGAACGCCACCTTCCGGAGTGCATTATCGAACGCCACAGTGGACGAACACCCGGAGTTATGGTCTGGGGCGCCATAGCATATCATAGACGATCTCAATTGCTACGAATTGTGGGCAATCTGAACAGCAACCGGTATATCCGTGAAGTTCTACAGCCCGAAGCTGTTCCCTTCCTTCAAAGCTTGCCAGGCGCTGTATTTCAACAGGACAATGCCCGCCCTCATACTGCTCGGATTGTTAAATCCTTCTTTGCAGCGCAGCAGGTACAGCTTCTTCCTTGGCCTGCGTGTTCCCCGGATATGTCGCCAATTGAACATGTGTGGGATGTCATTGGTCGGCGTCTTGCTCGTTATCCTCGTCCTGTTGCGTCTGCAGACGAACTTTGGGTACGCGTACAAACGATATGGAATGCTCTTCCTCAGTCAGACATTCAAACTTTGTTTGACTCCATGCCACGTCGTGTAGCAGCACTTATTGCGGCGCGTGGTGGCCACACAAAATACTGATTCTGATCTCTTGTTCTTGTTTGTTTGCTTTGAACATTTAATCATTTATTTGTACCACTACCACTCAACTGTGTATTAAATTGCATTCAATTATGACGATTCCTTCTTGGTGTTGCAATTTTTACAAACGTGGCTGTATTTATACCTCCAAATAGTTCAGAATTAAAATGTCTCCTTAATTTTTGGGTCCGCCGCCGGCCGTGCGGGTTGAGTCACTAAACATTGATAGTTCGACCTAGGTTCGATTCCAGACTACCGGGGTGCGTAATGGCAGACGTCACATTCAGCTGATCAATGTTAAACGAATTTCGCATACTGCGCATGCCCAGAAGAGAATCTGGCGCAATTACGACGTTGGCGCAATTTTAAAAGAAGATAAATTCAGTATATGTTTGATATTCTGTTATCTGTTATCGTAAATAGTTCGGGTTTTTAAAGCTCGTTAGGTTGTAAGTTGCTTCATTACTTACAGAGTAAGTATCGATTGTAAACTACGCAAATTTTCGTTTAAGAAGGATTACAAAACAGGAAACAGTGCAAGCTATATTAGCTGAATGTTTATTGATTATACGTCTGAAGAATAAAAACAATCGAGTATTTACCATACCTTCCATTCGTATATACTTAAAGCAATTAAAGAATAAATCCAGTTTAAGTTACTGAATTAAAGTCAAAGAAATTATTATAAATAATTGATATTAAATATCATGGTTATGAACAAAATAGACCAAAAGGAAATTAAACAGAAACAAATACAATAAGCACAAACAAATTTCCGTAGTAAAGCAATTGTAAACAGTCCCATAAGGCCTACATGACGAATAGGCTTCTGTAGAGTTGCTTATGCTTAGTCGCCAATATTTCCTCCTACGCCAACGGTTCATCACTGAGCATGCGCAGTAAGCGAAATTCATTAACATTGATCAACTCAATGTGCAGTTTGCCATTACGCTAGCTACCTGGGTGGCTGCATTGGCATTTTTGTGGCATTTATGAGCCAGTATCCTTTAAAAAGTTCTCCACGAAAGCATACCTCCCCTTAGCCAGATAGTCCTAGTTCGCTTTCTCATAATCAGATGAACTATACCAAACTGTAATTTTTGGCAGCAAACTTGACTGAAAGTTAGAATTATTTGCTGCTTGCAAATAAATATTTACAGAATAGTGACAGCAGTTTGCATATATACAGGGTGTTTCATCAAATCGGTGACAAACTTTCTGGAGAGATAGAGTATACCTAGCCTAGACGATGGAAAATCATATAGCAATGCAGGGTCGGAAACGCTTTCTTGGCGCGGTAGTGACGACACAAAACAAAAAAGGAAGGACATGAACAGTGTGATAAAACATGTTTTATTCTTTTAGTTAGCAGAAACCAACAAATAATAGCAAAAACAGACAACGAACTTCATTAAAGATGTTCGAAATTAGACCCCGGACATCTTCGGCGTACTGAAGATCTGCATCACGCATGGAAGATGCATAACGGACGGTTCCTGCATCACGATCTGGGTCGAACACCCTCTTTGATGACGATCGTCTGTTTTTGTTCTTATTTCTCGGTTTCCGCTGCACTAAAGCATAATAAACGTCCGATTTGCTGAAACACCCTGTATATAAATATGTGACTTATCAAAACTTAAAATTTCTAAAAACTTAAAATGGAAATTCTAAATGGAAGTAATAGTGGAAGTAAAATGTAAGTAATAGATTACACTATCCTGGGAAAATACTGTAAATTGAAATAAAAGAATATTTATAACAAAGTAAGAGGCAAATTGCAAAGAAGATTTTTAAAATATTTGAAATTTTTTAAAATAAATTATTAGCTAAATTAAAATAAAAAAACTAGAAGTGAAAATTTAAATAGTGTTAATATTATAACTATTAATAATTTAGTTATTCATGTTTTATGCTCCAAATCTACTTATCAAGAGGTAATAATTTAATAACACAGTATAACATAAATAAAGCTTTAAGAATTAGATTATAGTTAACTACGTGACTTTAAAGGACAGATTGTAATACTTTGTTAAGCGAAAAATAAAATTACGCTTCTTCAACCGTAAACTCCCAACTGAGTTTGAATTAAGAATTGAACTTGTCAACCTCAATTCTTTGATCTGCCCAATAATATAATTTGCTTACAATACTAACGATGCACTTTTAACTCGAAGCTTCTTGCCTCGAGTTTCTAAAACCAGTCGTGGTTATTGTTTTGAATGTTCCGTTTATAGGTTTGTAACTTATATTTTAAAATCTTTTGTGTTTTTCCACTGGGAAAAGAATTCTGTGTGGTGAAACAATGAAAGGAAGTAATGGCTTAAAGAAAATCTAATGCAACAAATGAGTTTCGGCGTGTATGAAGTGACAATTAAATATTCTTTAAATGTAATTTGATTTCTCTGAAAGTATGGTTGGGTAGGCCTATTGTCATTAAACAATTAGACAAGTAGTAAATAAGCAGATGAATAAGGGGCTATTTTCTTAGGATTGTGTGGAAATTAGTCAGTTCCCTTTGCAAGCATGTTCTAAGAACCTTATTTATTGTAATCCCCCTCTTTTTTTTATTATGCTATGTTGTCTTATATTTTATGTTTCGGAACTGTATTGCCTTAATTTGGTAATTAATAACCTTTCTTTGAATTGTCCCGAAAATATCCTGTTATTTTTCACTTACGCTTTTTTAGCACGCATATATAAATGTTCTGTTTCTGTGTAAAAAGCGTCGAATTATTTAAACTGAATGCATGATAGTAAAAATGTGGGTAGAATTTGCATCATTAATTTCACTTTAAATAGCTGAAAGTAAGAGTTCTCAAATGTTATTAATTTTTTTTCTTTCTTTCTTGGGTGGATATTTCGAGGTGTCGGAGAAAGGCTGCCATGACGCATTTCGACCTGTACCTCACGGCTGATAGCAATCTTCAATTTGTTAGGTATTACACACTGTTACAATGTTAGGTATTACTAGCCAATGAATTAGAAACCCAAGATCAATATTTTATTGGACCTTCTTTTGCACGAATAACTGCTACGATTCGTTTGGCCATCAAGTCTCCATGCTTCAGGAGTGAACTTACGTCCAGAGAATACCATGCATTGGCTATGCAGCTTTTTAGATCTTGTAAATTAGATGGAAGAAGAGAGTGCTGTCGGATGCGTCTTTCCACCATATCCCACACATTTTCACGAGGGTTAAGATTCGCGCTATGCGGTGGACAGGAAATGTGTTGAAAGTCACCTTGATGTTCAACGAACCAATTTTGAACATTTCTGGCACGATTTATAGTTGCATTATCGTCCATGAAGTGTCCGTCGCCATCAGGGTAAAAATGCAAAATTGCAAGGTGCACTTGATCTGCTAGTATATCTAGGTACCTCATGTCTGTTTGTTTACCCTCGAGCAATACCAGGCACCACTTCCATGCCAGCAAATATGTCTCATATCATGGTACTCCCACCAGACCCTCGCACAGTGCCGAGTAAGGCAAAATGGACTCATGGCTTTATGGGGTTCTCGCCAAATTCAACGTCTTCCATCAGCGCAATGTAAGGTGTAGCATGATTCATCTGACCACATTACCCGTTTCTAATCCTCAGATGTCGTGGACTTTATCCTTAATGCCACTGCAAAATATGCGGTTGAAGTGATACAAATTGATTTTCTGATTCTGGAAATATGGAAATTCTGGCCAGTAATCAGCGGTTTCGTAGAATTGGAAAAATGAACTATGGTATTTTAACGTGAAGGTTCTTGCGTTTTTAAAGGTCTGTTATTTATAAGAATGATACTTAAAAAAAAACAACTATATTTATGTTACACTCGAGGAAAGTTCTTATAGAAGTCTGCCATTTAGGAATCTATATATAATACAATTATTGACTGTATTTATATTGTACTTTGACAAAGCTTTTGTCATGTAGGGGTCTATCATTTATTGTGAAGAGATGCGTAAAAAATCTCGACTTTATTTGCATTATAAGTTAGGAAAGTTCTTACCTTATAGAGTTCTACCATTTATTAAAGGTATCTAAAAAGTATGGATTGTATTTCCGCTGTACTTCGAGAATAGCTACGATGTAGCTTGTGCAACTGAAGGTGAAATCGCAGAATCATTATGGTATAATGGTGTGTCGACAGAAAAGAGTGTGGAGGGGGGGGGAAGCTTTACGCGAGTCAGCCAGTGTTGGTCAAGGCAGAAATTCCCATAGCTTAGATCTGCTATAAACGTACCAGCATTATTATGAGTGTGGAAAAAAATTACAAGGAGTATCTGCACTTTTGTGCTGAGGCGTCGCTCTATATTTTTGTTGGTTTCGTTAAATAGTGTAGCAAAATAAAACCTTGTTTGTACAACAATCAAAAATTCTTTTTTCATCAGTAATTACGCGTCGCCTCTCCTTTTGGTATCCAGCGGTGGCCGTGTGGTAAAGTCATTGAACACTGGTTATACAACGTGTGTTTAAATCCAGGCGAATGGATTGGCTGCATAGGAGTCTTGGTGGTTTTCCCCATGTGTAAGGTGGATACGAGAAAGTTTCCCTTAGAAAAGCCTCCATGAAAGCCTCCTAATAGAAGCAAGTAGCCCTTGTGTTGCTTTTCCTTACTCAGTTAGCCTAACTAAACTCCTTTCTCTTAGAAGTAACTGCAATTATCTCACTGAAGCTGTTTTCACTCTTTTTTTTTCCATTTTGCTGTCACACTCACCTATCAGTTTATGATCTTCCAGAAAGTATCTTCAGAAGTTCCGATGAAATTAAAAAGACGTAGATAGAAGACAAAAGTGGAAGGAAAAAATATAGAGAGAATTATGGCGTGTCGTCTGATGTTTCTGTTTCGGTACCTGTACATAATGAAAGTCAAAGTAATTGTGAGTTTTATATTGGAAGTAAACGTCTTTATTCAGAACTTTCTTTTTTGATACCAAGATTTTGAACAACTGACCATAATTCAGAGTTGAAACTTTCGTAACAAATGTTATTCTTCTTTCGTAAGGTCAATATTCTTGGCAAATGCGAAAGAGTTTCTCCTTTCAGAAGATAATTTATATCAGTACTACATCACAGAAGAAGAGACGGCAAGAAAAACTGGCGCGTGCTTCCTAAAATTAGAGGGAAAGACTAGATCCAAATTGTAGAACTCAAGGAATTGATTGATGGTTCCTAGATGATGACACTAATCCCCCCTTGGTGGACGCTATTCAGGGCGCGAGGACCTCCATACCTTTAACAAGCTTCGGTTTTCCATTTCCAGCTTGTCACCAGACTACGCTTCATTCTTTTCGAGCCTGAAGGATCTGAAATAGTTCTCGCCTATTTTGAACATTCTGTGAACTTGCTGTTTCGTACGTTTTTAAAGAAAAGCGTGAAGATATATAACCTACACAATCCATTAACATTTCCAAAGGGATATACTGTATGTTTAAAAAAAATATTTTCGCTTAAAATACCTTGCAAACGACTAGTTGTAGGTTTGTGGTTTAAATTTTAGAAAATAAATCGAGTAATATAGGCATTCAGACTGGTAAAATTCTGGATTCCTGGCGTTTTTTTACTAAAAATACATTAAAATTGAATTTTTGTGTGTATGGGTCCGCAAGTGAAGGAAATCATTAGGAAAATTGTTTTTGTAACCAAATTAATAATAAATAAATAAATAAAAATAAGTTCCAAAGACAGCTTTATATAATTTTATTTAACTAGTTATCTTATGATTTTTGCTGTTCGATACTTCTGCCTTTTGTCAACCTTCACCAGAATACAAATTAATTAAGTAAACATATAAATCATTTTAAACCATGTTTCAAAATTTAGCGAACAGCGACTGGCAGCTTATGTTGATTATTTATTTCGCCTTGTAATTCTTCCATTGCACTAATAACTTATCGACAAAGATCGTTTGCTTTGATTCTCCACGTGCAGTTAGGAAGGCAAAGTCAAATTTTCAGGTAGGCTGTGAATATATTCAGTTTACTTTAAATCTGATTGAGAAGCTTGTTATGCTACACGTAAGTCAGTAGAATTTCAGTGTGTGTCATCTTCAGGTCAAAAGGTTAATTAAATATTTTATTTTAGTTGAGATAGTTAAGAAGTTAGGCTGGACGAAAATCTATTCGACAGCGTCCTTGTTTTACTTGTGCAACACACACACACACACAAAAAAAAAAAAAAAAAAAAAAAGAAAAAGAAGAAGATAATTAAATAAATTTATTAAATTTTTTTTTTGTTTTGGGAAGTTTAGGGGGATGATCGTCTAGCAATGGTGAAAGGGGTACGTGGGACAAAAAAGGTTGAGAACTACTGTTCTAGAGTGACAATGAATGCTGACTCAGGCGACAGAATTTTCGGGCACAAGATTCTTCTTCCCCTTCTCTCTTCTTCTGCGACCATTTTATTATTTTCTTTTTATATCTTTCAACCCTTTACCGTGAGGGCAGTGAACTCCTTCCAGTTGTAAGTTAAGCTGTTTTCGTAGTCCTTAATCTTCGCTGCTTTTGGCTCGTTGAACAAGATGGAATCGCCATGGATAGGTAGGGCACATTGAAAATTCAAACGATGTATGTTCATCACTCAGCGATAATGGAAGGAAAATATATAGCTCCAAGGAACTAAGATGATGATTATTCAGAAGGAAAGACCGTGTTGTAGTAAGATTCGTAGCCAGCGAAGAAATAAAATTTTCGTTTGTTTATTTTTTTATTATCTGCCTATAATTTTCATTAAGGTTTCACGAATACTATAGAAGATATCATTGATGCATAATTAGAATTCGTATATAGCAATAGTAAAGTTACAAGGTATTTTCTCCCTCCTTCCAGCATGCCTTCGTGGTGTAACGGTTAGCATACTCGACGCGTATTCGAGAGGCCAAATTCGAGTCCCGGCGAGGGCATTGCCCATTATTCACTTCTCCTGCTTAAAATAACGTAATAATTGCACAGTGATGCCCGAACTAAAAAGGTGGTGTATAATAATTCTTCATCCTCCAGGATTTGGTGATTGGGTCCCCTAATCTCCAGTCTTTCTTTAAAAGGGGGAATATATAAGGTACCAGAAGTGGGCGGAGCCCGACCAGAGTATCATTTTCTCCTTCCTTCCAGCACGCCTTCCTGGTGTAACGGTCAGCACACTCGGCGCGTATTCCAAAGGTCCAGGTTCGAGTCCCGGGGAGAGCATTGCACATTTTTCATGTCTCCTGCTTCAAAATAACCCAATGACTGTACAACGTAAAGAATATAAGAGCCTAATACATACGATTAACGACTAGCCAACACTGATAGCATATGAGTGCATTAAATAAAGTACTATGAATTTTGAATGTTTGAGTATAGTATTCAGATGCATCTAAAACAATGCTCTTCTTCTGCACAAATCATGATTCTTAGAATTACAGCTGTTCCCACTTTGTTATCACCTAATTTTGTCACCACTTACCTCACTTCTCTGTCAGTAACATCAGATCAAGTCCACGAATTTCATTGTGGCTAGGAACAGAGGACTGCGTCTGTCGTTGGCATGCACCTTAGGCACATTGCCAAGCTGACAGTACAGTTTTGCCCAGTTAAATCCGAATTTTGAAATATTTCCCTGGGACGGGTTCAAATGTTTCTTATTACCCTTCTTCCTCTACCACAAAACTACTCGAGAGGACTTTTGGCTGACCTTTAAGTTCCCCCATGCTGCGAAGGCATTATTCATCCAAACCTTTTTTGAGATATGAGCTGGGGCCAGCGATACAGCAGCAGTGCTAACCAGTGTATCGATCAGGGAGTCTCTAAATTTCATTGCTGTTATTCTTGTGACTAATCCTCCCGACCTGAACAGAATTTAAATCAGGTCCAAAAATGCACCACGGCTAAGAGGAGGAAGATTCTTCTTGTTGTTGTTTAAAGCCTTGGCACATTATAAGTGGCTGCATGATTTTGTCTAGTTCCGTCCCGGACGGATCCGTCGGTTTCTTGTTAATCTACCTCTAACACCAACCTCTTCAGAAGACGTACGCTTGGCAGTATTTTAAGGGCCCTCATGTGCCAAAGATACTATACCGTGTAAACATATGTGCTTTCTCCGTGTTTCGAACTTGGGCCCAACGATACAGTAGTTTCGAATAGGGCAGCTCCAAAATTTTAATTGATTGAAATAACTTATTCAGTTGATTCCAAGTCAGTTAAGTGGAGGATGACTCCATTTTAACAACCAGGATTTGTGCTGTAGAATCAGGATTGGTAGCAATGCAGATATGTTGGCTTGTATGATTTGCTTTCAGTTGGATATGAAAAATAAGTGTGCGATAAGTCATTCATTGCCTCACTTTGACGAAAGATTGGGGTATCTTTTCTGCATAACAAGTTTGTATAGTAATTACTGCAACCTTTAACAGCTGCATGTTTCCTGAAAAGGTCACCGATTGCATGTTATCCTATTAATATATGTCCATTATGATAAGATAGTGACAAGAGTCTTGCAAATTACGTTAATGTCCTGATAAAATGTTACTGTTGTACAAAATCAATCGGTAATATGAAATCAATAGGTAAGTAGACGGTAAGGTAGACTGTTATCCAAAGACAAGTTCTTAATAAGGCCTTCTTACTGAAGATGCTGGACTTGTTGTGAATGTGCATCGATGTACTACTGCATGACATATTCATGAGTTTGGAGCATGAAATTTTACAGAAGCTGTTGTAGAGACATTAGGTTATTTCGAAAGCAGGAGAGGTGAAAAATGAGCAATGCCTTCGCCGGGAATCGAGCCACGGACCTCTCGGTTACGCGTCCAGCGTGTTGACCACTACACCACGAAGGTTTCCGAAGAATGTGGAAGAAATACCTTATACTGTTTCGGAATTATATGTAGCGCTGCGCCAGTCCTTCAAGTAATGCTTTTCTCTTCATTTGCATTTTATTCATCCTGTTATTTAAATGCAACAGTGTTCAGACAAAGGACATTTGAAAACATTTTCTGGTAGAATATTTTTAGTGCGTTTAGCAATGTCAGTGGTGTTGTGAAACAGATGCGTTTGAGTCATTATTACAACAAATGTGCAACATCACAGCACTGACTGGTGTCTGCGGGCAGCAGCACATTGTATTTAACTGTTGCAACGCGGAACGATATCGGTGCAATTAATGCTACAACTTAAGTCTTTGTGGAATAATGCATCGCCTAATTGGTACACTCCAAAAAAAAGGAGGACAGTTCTATATCTTCCGTTCTATTGGGCCGATTTTTGTAAAATTTGGTGCGAAATTTACAGAGAAATTCAAAAATTTAACTTAGCGAATTTTTTTCAGTTTGCGCCAAGAATAATTCACTTGGCAAACTTCTTTATACATGGCAAACTATTTTCCTATCCCTTCCATCGTGCTTGAGTGGAAAAAAAGTCACATCGTTCCTACCATTTTACATTGTGGGTGAGCGGAAAAAAGGTTACATTACTCTTACTTTCAAATAATTTTAACAAAGTGCGTAAATCCAATTTTCGCTATTATCGCTTTTAACAAACGTGCCAAATTTCAAAACGCGCCAATATATAAATTCACGAATAACTTCGGAAAATTTGAATAAAAAGCTCTTAATGTTTTGCAGGTATGCTTAGAAATACATCTACTTTAAGATGATTGTAAAATTGGTATGCTTAGAAATACATCTACTTTAAGATGGTTGTAATTCAAAATTTTTTTCGAAAAATTTATAAAAATTATTTAAAAATACAAATTTAAAAAATAAATCATAAAAAATGGGCTAATCTTATTTGGAACGAACCTAAATTTCGAACTGTGTAAGAAGAAATTAAATAAGTTTCATAAAAAAAGAGATCTTAATAAATACATACCCAATTGAATTAACATTGAGGAGCTAAAATTTTGAGAACTAATTTTTTGAAAACTACTCGTGCGATTTTTACAAAACTGGGCATTTTGGCATAAGTTGAATCGAAATATGGAAAAAAATTGGCATGTCATTTCAGAAAAAGTCCCATTTTGTGTCAAAATAGCCATATTTGAACAATGCTATATATAAATTTAATACATATCCTAAGTCGCGCTTTCGAGACATGAAAAACGCAATTTGAATTTCGTCAATCGGCCCAGTAGAACTTTTTTTTTTTGCGCAGTGAACTGTATAAGTGATGCGCATCGACCAGCGGGTGTAACATTCGATGCCAAGAAGCTTTCTAACGAGATTATCGTTTTATCTGCTTAGCTGTGGATAATTAGAATTATGCTACAGTTGCCTCATTCCAGTTTTCGGAGAATGAATATTGATAAAGTTGTAATCTTGCGCTCTATCTTTCTTTCAAATCTGTTTGTCTAACGATCATGAATCATTTCAGAACTGTCAGCAACTTATTACCCCGACTGAAATCTGACTTACTTCCAGCTCAGATTAAAATCAACAAATCTCAGTTTGAACGCAGAGGACTAAAGAGAGAATATACAACTTAAAATTTATCGATCCGTTGTCGATAGGAAACGTATAATAAATCATAGCTTGCCCTTTTACCGACATACAATAGACTACAATTATCGAATCTCTTAAATTAGAGCATTATCTTTGATACTTATTTAACCGTTAAAAAAAGGGGTTCACTTATTACCAAGGACGGTATGGAAGTGGATGATATGGGACTCTACCAAATTCCATAGCTGCTTTTCCAGCCTCGATCAGCTAAATCTCTGATGGACTGCATTCCTAACGACAAACCATAACCCACCTACTGCAGAGTGGTAAAGTCGCTGGAGACTGGTAGTTCGGTCTGGTATTCAGGTTCCAGAGACCGGCCTAATAGGATGAGCGTTTTAGTGGTTTCCCCCAAGTGTAACGTGTATACGAACCAATTTGCCGTAGAATACTCCACGAAAATATCCCTCTCCGTAGGCAGATATAGCCCTTGAGTGCTTTACTGGAGTCAAATAAACCAAACCAACCTAACTAAACCTCAAGGAATAGTGACATGTGTTACAATTAGATAGATAATGTTTCCGAGATTTATTATGACTATGCTGGGTTTCAATAGTCCTTCGCGAGATTTTTAATTCATTTCCTCTCCGCAGCGATTGAGAATGGGACACATAATAAGTTTTTTTAATTCATAATAGCCTAATTTGTTAGCTTCCACCCCATGGTCATTTCCTTCTCAAACACCTTGAGTGTATTAATTTTTATGAAATTAACTCATTTTAAATCTTTTATGCGTATGAGATTATGGGATAGCCATGATTAATAACATCGCTATTACACTTTTGATTGCATTTCAGTGAATAAATAAATAAGCGAATTTATTTTTTCTTTCAAAATCTGCATGTTGATGGGAAACAGCGGAGAGGAGTAAATAATGGAAAGGAGAGCCAGTTCAATTTATATATACGAGTATTGGTAATAGGTATAAATATGCAAATAGCATTTATTTTGAAAGGCTACATATCTAATACCGTGAAATTTCATGTCGCTCGCTTTAAACATTTTCCTGATTACTTTTGCGAGTATTGTTATTTGCCTTGGTGAGCTGATCCTATGCTTTGGCTATCATCCAAACAAATATGTGAGGGAAACAAGAAAATAAATAAGATTTTAAATTGCGTAGCCCACGTGATTGCAGGAAAATTCTTTCTCAGCATATTAATCGGGTTATTAAAAGCAAATGTGATGAATTGCTTTCGCGGCGCCTTGTATTGCTACTGCAAGTACGTTTGAAGGGATGTGCATAGAATGAGGGGGATGATGGAATTTTGAGCTGCTTCAATGGCAAATCGTGAAATGGTTCGACACTTTCTTTTGTTGCGCTATTGATACGACAGCGTCTGCTTGTCACTGTTGTTGTTCGCTCGCATTCTCAAGTTTTCTCTTTTATCTCGTATTTCAATCGGAAACCGATACGAAAGACGGGAATTTTCCTTTCAACCGTTAGGCTGCCTCATAAATGTCATTTTCTCTTTCCTTGAGGGAAAGAATGACATTTCGATAAATACATCATTTTATGCTTGTAAAATTGTAAGTAGTGAAAGGGTATTTATTCGTAACTGTTTATTTGAGGTTGCAACAGGGAAGTGGTCATTTAAAAAAAACTGCCTCTATGCAAACTTCAGATAGCAAATGTATGGAAATATGTGTATTCCACTTGTCTGTGTTCCGCAATCTTACGTCTTTTGAATTCACTTACTTTTAACTTTTGTGTAAGAATTATTTTAATTTTCTAATAAATGTGGTGTTTTACGTTCTTATTTCACAGTTCAGTCCTTGAAAAACCAAACACTGGTAAGCGAATAATCGCTATAGTGTGTGAACACAGACGTAAGACTCAAGAAGGGTTAATTACCCTTTATTTCTCAAAATAAGGATGAACACAGTCTGCTCCTAACTCGGAGCGTATAGCAAAGCCTCCACTTGCGCTCGAACTTAAATTAATATGAAATTAAACTTAACTAGGCTTAGTTTAGCATTAGATTAGTTTCGTATGTTCTTATCTTGATTTGAAGCTTAAATGGAGGCTTCTCTGTAAGCCCGAGAAAGGAGCCATCTGTACTTTTAATTTGAGATAATAAAGGGTGAGTTTAATCCTTCTCTGGACTTCGTTGTTTACACAGTTGGACTCAGCGATAAGTCGCTACGTACTTCAGCTAGGTTTCAACGAAGTTGAGCATACTTAAAATAGTTAGAAACATTACAGTTGTTATAAATCGTATTTATGTTTATCACTGTTTGTTTTTGAATTAATTAACAGTTCCCATGTAGTCTTTTGCATAAAATAGTTAGTTATAGTTTTGTTATATTTTTTCTGCATTTTTGTAGTAAACGTAGTAATGAGTTAAGCGAATTCCTAATTTATTGAAACCAGGCGTTATCATCCACTGCTATAATTCGAAAGCAGATCATATACGTTAAGGAGAAATTTATAAATTAAATATTCAAAAAATAAATAAATAAACACTATTTTTAAAAAACGAAGAATCTGCATGTGTGTATGAAATTTTAAACACAAATAATCCTCCACCCACGTTTGCAAATAGATTTCTTTTAAATCATGACAAACCTTCATTTGATTTTTTTTTTTCCCCTTGCAATTCTTATTGGTGCAAAGACATTTGTTTCTTCAATGAAAAACAAGGTAATTCAAAGCAGTGAAGAAATTCTTCCCTTGTTGTTGTTGTAGCCATAGTATCGTAGTGAAATATTCCCCATTTAGTTTTAAATAACTTAATTTCCGAGCTACATCAGTTGCCGAGTAGATAAAGACTGCTGAACATAGAGGGTTCATTCAGCCTTGGGTGCTGATAATGGCCTGGTAGCGTGGTGTAGTTTGACTGTCTTCTTTCCCAAGTTCCACTTTATGCCGGAGATATCGCACAGTTAGTGGGACATGTTCCGGCTCCATGAAATTAGGCGTGTTCGTGAGCGTGGATATCCGGAGAGCAGCAATGAGGGGAAGAAGGGGGGGGCTCAGATCATTACAGGCCAGGTAAGACATAAAGTTAGTCTATCAAATTAATAACAAGGGTATAACATACACTGCGCAGTTCTATATCTCCCGTTGTACTGGGCCGATTGACAAAATTCAACTTGCGTTTTTCATGTCTCGAAAGCGCGACTTAGGATATATATTTGATTTATATATAACATTATTCTCATATAGGTATTTTGACACAAAATCGGACTTTTTTTAAATGACATGCCAGTTTTTTTTTCCATATTTCGATTCTACGACTCAAATTATGCCAAACTGCCAAGTTTTGTAAAAATCACACGACTAGTTTTTAAAAAATTAGCTCTCAAAAATTTTAGCTCCTCATTGTTATTTTAATTTGATATATATTAATTAAGATTTCTTTTTTTCTTAAACTTACTTGATTCCTTCTTCCAGAGTTCGAAATTTAGACTTAATCCAAATATAATTCGCACATTTTTTAAATTTGCATTTTAAAATATTTTTTATAAATTTTTGGAAAAAATTTTTGTATTATAACCTATAAAATTTTTAACATCCTCTTAAAATAGATGTATTTCGAGGCACACCTGCAAAATTAAGAGTTTTTATTCAAAATTTTCTAAGCTATACATGAAATTACATATGCGTGTTTTGAAATGTGGCTTTTTTTTTTTTGAGCGATAATAAACGTCAAATGTGGTTTAGGCACTTTGTTAAAATTATTTTAAAGTATGAACGATGACATTCCCCCCCTCGTCTGCAGTGCAAAAAAGGAAAGGAAAATTAGGTTGCTGTTAATTAAGAAATTTCCCAAGTAAATTATTCTTGGCGCAAACTGAAAAAAAAAATACGCCAAGATAAATTTTTGAATTTCTCCATAAATTTCGCACCAAATTTTACAAAATTTAACATTTAGGCATAATTTGAGTCGTAGAATCGAAATATGAAAAAAAAATTGGCTTGTTATTTCAGAAAAAGTTTGATTTTGTGTCAAAATACCTATGTTAGAATAATACTTTATATAAATCTAATTTACATCCTAACTCGCGCTTTCGAGAGATGGAAAACGCTGTTTGAATTTCGTCAATCGCCCAGTAGAACGGGAGATATAGAACTGTCCCCCCCCTTTTTTTTCTGCGCATTGTACATAAACAAATATTTATTGCAGTATATACAGGTAATAATGAATATACTTATAGAGCGTGACATCATCGTATTTGCAGGTAGAGACCGATGCATAAAACGTGAGTTAAGTACACCTAATGCCCAAAAGTTCAGGATATGGCAAATAACCACTTTAAATGTTCATAAAAATGTAGGTTATGATCAAAAGATGCTTAGTGTAAAATGCAGTGAAAGTAAAATAAATTTGGCATACCCAGCAGTCAGCTCCTGGGCTCATTCTGATTGGTCGAGTCTTCTCTTCTGCGGAAAGAGAGAATTTATATTCTCGAGGAAAAGAAAGTCCCCATCCTTCCACCCTATTTTGAGAATAATTCGGTCCGAATAGCGCATGCCTCGCCGATGAGGCGGTCGAACTATATTTTCATGTTTTTCTCGATATATAGCGTGAATACAGCGAAGCATCCCTTAAGAAGTCCTCAATGAAGGCATTTCTCGAAGGCCCGCATCTCTTTGTGTATCGATTGCCATTGTCAGATATTCCAGTTAGCTTCAATGACTGAGTTGTCTATTGTCAACATCGTCGGCTGGCCTCTCTCTTGACAAATTTCTTCAGAGAATAACAAAATATACGTGGTAATGTCCTATATATTATAATTATCAATTTAATGGATTGCTTGATATTTCCGTTTCTGGCATTTAAAAATTTGTGGCAAATATTTTCGTAGTATTTTAATTTTAGACGTTTAGTTCTAAAGCATAATGAACTAATTAAACACATACGTATGCACTATAATAGGCATGTTAAAATTAGTACAAAGTAGAAAAGACTGCCGAAACAGTGCAGCGTAAGTTGCGAAAGAAATAATAACACATAAACAAAACAAAAATCTCATTTAAAAAATAACGTAAATGTATGACAAAAATACAAATCGATATTGGCATAAATTTGTAAAAATATGCATTAAAAATTCTAGAAAACTTTTATTATCCAGAATTTCGCGAGATGTCTAATTTTTGACCGAGAGACCCTGTTACTGGATTTTATTAAATATGATACAGCATCGGCAGAAAAATAAATATTGAATTTCTGAATCTAAAGCTCTGTCTCTTAAACCACGGTTTTGTGAGATGTCAGTAGTATAACAAACAAGTGGCTTAACGGAAGGTAATATAATTCTGGAGGGGGCGTCGATTTCTCTCTAGCTTATCTGAAGGAACTTAAATCCCATTTTGGCTTATGAAAGTTACAAGACATATAAGATTTACTTTGCAAATTTCCAAAATTGATTTACGGCAAAAAAGAAAATCTTCGGTAAAGATTTTCTTTTTTGCCGAAGTTATTTCCAGTTTGCTGAAGTTATTTCCAGTTAAAATTCGGTAAGAAATTATGCTTAATTTCTTATGGGTTCGTATTTTGTTTTGAGGGTAAGCCAAAAATTGCATCTTTCTGAAATAAAATGTTTAAGCTTTATAGCGTCTTTCAAATTATAACAGTGCAATCATTGTTCTGTAAAACAAATGACTTACTTAAAAACAATGTATTGCTTAACAACAAATTTGTCTTTTGTGTTGTAACCATTGCTATTGATTAATGGTATAAAAGAGTTCAAAATGATCATGATTCACGTATGACTTAGTTGATAATTAATTTCGTACAAGATATTTATGTTAAACTTAGTAACTTTGTATGAAACGTTCCGAAACGAAGCGGAAATAACAAAATAATTCAAAGTATAATGAATCTCTCATGGTGCTCACCTCTGTAAGACGACAGCCTCTGACAACTGCTTATTTCTGAAAACAGGGACTAATAACATCAACACTGAGCGTCATCTCTGTTAGGCATCCATCAGCACAGATACCGTACAACTATTAGCATGAAGGACATCAACTCTATAATCGTTTGTCTGTCTTCACGTGATGCCACTGTTAGCTATAGGAAGCATTACTCTGGAAGTGATGTGGTCGTACTTGTAAGTTCTGATGCTCAGTAAATTCGTTGGGGAATGGTGAATTGGGATCCTGGTTCACTGTTTGCTAATAAGTGGCATTCTAGTTAATTTTATAAAATTCGTAAGCTGTTATTAGTTACCGTTCAGATACTCTTCCTAAAGCAATATTCCATCTCATAATGTTTATTATTTTCGTCTTTAAGTGGGCCTAGTCGTATTAAGTAATATTTTATAGTCTTTGACCTCTGCTGGAAGGGATGCCATGGGTGTCTTGGGTAGCTGAGCCTACGAATCTGTAAAAGTCGGAATCTATTTACACAAGCGAAACAACGATGGCTGCTTGTAATGATTTTGGAGTATAGCTATGTAGGGAAGGGACTATAAATTTTCATGCATTGGTTGATGTGGAAATTGCTATAGGATTTGGAATTATCAACCATGGACATGTCTCCCACGATCTGCATAAGATTTGGAATTATCAACCATGGACTTGTCTCCCACGATCTGCATAAGATTTGGAATTATCAACCATGGACTTGTCTCCCACGATCTGCATAAAATTTAGAATTATTAACCATGGACTTGTCTCCCACGATCTGCATAAGATTTGGAATTC
Organism: Stegodyphus mimosarum; assembly: GCA_000611955.2. Taxonomy (NCBI): domain Eukaryota; kingdom Metazoa; phylum Arthropoda; class Arachnida; order Araneae; family Eresidae; genus Stegodyphus; species Stegodyphus mimosarum. The sequence continues at coordinate 153,132 of KK120913.1, read as the reverse complement.
TCAACCATGGACTTGTCTCCCACGATCTGCATTCTTCCATTCATTTGTCAGGAATCCTTGAGGAAAGGATTAATATTTGATATGCTTTGTTTGTTTGCTTATGCAGAAAGAATGATTTTTATTTCTAGCATCATCGGAAATAGTAAATGATAAGTTACACTCTAGGTACTGGATTCTGTCACTGCTTGATGTTCAAACTAAAATGCGAGAACTCATATAGAAATAACGTACTCAGTATTCAGTATACTTTGCATTGCCTTGCTTAATGTTGCAAAAAACGATGTCGTGAGCAATTTTTTTTTCGTTATTTGACATCGGTAGTACACGCATGCAATATGTAATTTACAAACTAAATTAGACCGTATTTATGTCTGCCTCTGTTGTCGCGCTTAATACAGAGTTTACTGTCATTCCGCGATAAAATTTTACTGACAAAAACTTGGGGGGGGGGGTTAACTACTATACTGTAATTTATTTCCTTTCTATTCATTATAAAAGACAAAAACTTTTTATTTATGCTCCTTTTTTTACTGCTGTCCAATTTTGTAAGTATTTATTATCCTCAGTATGTTCTTTAAGCACCGATTTAGCGTTGCAGGGTGATTGGATTACTAATAGGATATCCAATCGGGTACTCCCTCCCCTAATGAAAGAGAAAGTAAGAGCTGAAAAAGGGGATAAGACCTTATAAACGTTACATAACTGTTCTTTTCTTTTCCCCACGGCTCATCAAATGGATTTTTTATTATATGCACTCCCTTCCTTGCAAGCAGTACTTAGGTTTTAATTTTTTTTTTTTTTTTTTTTTTTTTTTTTTTTTTTTTTTTTTTTTAGTCAACTGACGGGTACAAGAGCTGAGTGAGGCAGGGTTGGGGACGGTTGAAGGGATGGAAGCGAAAATGGCCATGGTTTTGGATTTGCTTCTTCCACTTCAAGAAGGTTTCCTTTTTTTTTTCCAAGATGGAGGCCGGTTCAAGGTCACGTAGCGGGTAGTGTGAGAGGTTGCCATATGCTGTGGCAGAAACGTTCTCTCTTTACTCCAGTTACAGAATTGAAGGGGGGCATCTCGTAAATGTAAAATAACGCTTTTTTAGATCCGGTTTCTTGTGTGAAAGCTGAGGCTGATTCACTCAGAGACAAACATAAATGTGGGCATGCGCCCTGGGCCTCCACATTCAGAAGACTTCCAAATTTTGTATGTATATTTAAAATATGTATTTATGTTGTTTTCGGCTCGATATTTTAAAAAGATAAAATTAAAATCAAAAACAAAATTCTAAACTTTGTCGTAACTTTTTATGTCTTTCTTCAATAATCGGGCATTGAGCCATTCTCAAACTCTTGTAGGTGAGTGATAGCGTTTAGTGAAGCCTGGTTTTAATCTGTAATAAAATTAATTAAGGTCTGTAATAAAATAATCAAGCATTCTTTAGGTTTCATTTTTTAAAAAATTTTTGCTACAAGACCGTGGTTTAAACTACGTAAACGCATCTTTTGTACGACTTAATGTTTTATTTAGTACATGATGTAATTTTTCCCTTAACTTTCCGAGTATTAATAACTCTCCAAGTATTTAATTAACTTCTGTGAATGGCCATTAGATGTTGAGGTTCATTTCGCATCACAGAAGTCGTAAAATTAGCTTAGTGTCTCATTCATGTGTAAAGCAGCGGATCAAATTTTCGCGACATCATGGCAAGAATAGGTATAAAATTCGTCATTTTCCTATTTAATTATTGTTTCAGTTCTTTTTCGTACAACAACAAGGAAAAAAAAAGTTGATTTTTAGTTGTTCACAAAACCTCTTTGATCCACTAGCTCAAAACACACTACCGTGCTGTTTTAAATATAGGTTGTCTCAAAAGTACTTAACATGCTGATTTGTCATGCCATATCAAACAAGATTTACATAGGAACTTGTGTCCGAAAATGCGAACGGCGATAGCTAGAAGGCAGTGTTTGCAGGCTTATGGGAGAATGAGAAGTATGAATCGGTTTACTGACTCAGAATTGGTCGTTATTCATTACTTGTGTGGTGCCGCGGACCAATCGCATGGGCACCGCAATCCCCCGACCTGACTTCCTTGGATTTGTACCTTTGGGGATACATGAAGACCATGGTATACCAGACGACCGCAACATCGGACATGGATCTATCTGGTTGCTAAGATCGTGGAAGCGGCGGCATATGTCCTTAACACACCATGATTTTGAACGGGTCTATGATGCCATGCATCGACGTCGTGAAGTATACATTGTGGCGAATGGAAGGAATTTTGAACATCTTCTCTGTTCTTTAATAAAAATTATATGAACACCTCTTCGGACTTACTTTCTTTTTCCCCCTCTACGCCAGCGAACCTACCCTGTAGCGATCACAGTCGCTACAGGGTAAATCTGTAGCGATTACAAACTGTGGCTGTAGTCTGTAGCGATCACAGGCTGATCTGTAGCGATCATCGTCTGCATTTTCGGACACAAGTTCCTATGTAAATCTTGTTTGTCATAGTATGACAGACCAGCAGGTTAAGTTTGGTTACGACCTTTTGAGGCACCCTGTATATACGATAATCTTAAGAAATCGTTTACTGAGACTGATTCATGGTGAGGATTATGGAGCCTTCTGAAATTTGTTGATAAATTTTGTGGTTTATTTTGAAGCATATTAAGCTTGTTTCCGAAGGAATAATGCCTCTATGGTGGGCCTTTTGAAAGAATTGTGATGTTTTCATTATAAATAAAAAAAAAATGTGGAAAGAATTACATATCTGTCCAAAATCTATACCACAAATTCCCAAAGTTGCAAAGCACCGATTTTCTTTCCTTATTATTTTTTCTCATTCTAAAAATTTAGCTAGCATAATTATATGACTAAAAATAAATTCATGGGTTCTCTTATGTCAGTTCTGTTAGTTGGACAGAAATAAAATTTCATGGAATAGGAGCAATAATATAGAAATGATGCGTATATAAGAGAGATTACATTAAATTTGTCTTTAATAATTTTGATTTAAAATTCGCTACTGTTAGCAACCAAACGATTTTACTTTTAGTCACATGATCGAAAATAGGTAGACTGTCAATAATCAAGAACAGCTGAAAGAGTTATTTTTTAATTTCAAGAGCATTTGATTAAAAATATATAATTAAAAAAATATTTTACTTTGAATTGCTGAACTATTAAACTCTGAATTCCGTTTTATTGTCGATGTGAATAATTTATCAAATAAAATAGAAGATGTCTGTAGTAACAGAGGCGCACGTTTCAGTAGCACGTGTTCGTTTTGCCTGTCATGCATTTACAATCACGTGATCATTGACCTATGCTTTTTTTTTAAGCTGTTTTTTCCTTGAAAACATCGATGATTACATTATGGCGTATTGTGAAAAGCTCTACCTTCTTTGAGCCTCCATATATAGCAGCATTATGACGTTTAACCTTTGTGATAAACGTCAAGAGCTATTATTTATGCTTTCTTTTTTCCGCTGCTAGTTATGGTTTTTCCTTCTGCTTTCCGTTTCGTGATCTTTGAAGTAATGTATCTTCTTTCCCAATAATTTGTAGACTTGGTAGTAGAAGTTGCTTTTCGTCTTGAGTAGGTTTAGTAGTACAGCTTCGGTAAGTAGATATTTCCAGTTGAAAAGTCTTTAACTTTTTTACTGAAAACTAGAAAATTTAATTATCTGAGTATTTCAGACTTGACTCAGTTGCTCATTCTGTGAACACATAGGGAGTGTATAGAATATAAAATATGCTAAATGGATTTTTGATGATGACGAGACTTTTAAACAAGATGAATCATACTGCAGAATATCAGAAGAGATAATGACTTAGCAAATGCATATAAAATGTCAACAAACAAGTATTCAATTTGCACAGGTCTTTGTATTTAATATGCATTGCGAATCGGTCCACCTTTCCTGTTTTATGTTCACCACCTCTTTTACGATGATCACGGTTTAGAAATTAAGCTAAATGCTAAAAATAAATAAATAAATAAATAAATAAATAAAAATAAATAAATAAAATAAGTTTAAAATTTAAAGTAAAAATTCTGAAATGTTTCAGATTTTAATTTACGTCCAAAGGGACGTTTATTTAACATTTTGTGTGTTATCTTTATTTGTTAAATACCATGTTCTTCGCACTTAAACCATAAAATTCAGTTCAACAGCAATATCGCAAAATAATTTTAAATTGAGCATATCTTTAGAAATTTCGGTACACGCTCTCACGCGCTGGAGATAAAAATGTTTTTCTGTACAACGTTGGTATTGCTGGCTT
>KK120913.1:108181-147430 GCA_000611955.2 Stegodyphus mimosarum | reverse complement strand
TTCCATTGATGACCTATGGTTCTATGTGATTTTGTTGTGTAGAAGGTGGTCTTCTTACAGAGGTTTCATATCGATGCATGCTTATTTTTAAGAAATATTGATGTGTTTCAGAGGCGGTCATTCCGAGAAGTTTCATGTTATTATTAGTCCAAAGGGGCTTTGTCGCTGAAGGACTATTATTTTCGTTTTGCGATTTTGCGTCGGAAACATTAAATGTCGATTCACTTTTCAAACTGTTGCCACCAAATATTGCAGCCCTGTATTATATTTAAAGAAATTAAATAACGAAGAATGTGCACAAATGTATGTATGTTTCTCGCGTTCTGATAAAACGGCGGTACCTATGGCCATCGAATTTTGAATGACGTAATCCTGCTCCGAATATGGGCATCTGGAAGCCCAAATTTGAAATTTGTTTTACTATCGATTTCATATTTTGTAAAACTTTAACGAATTTTTGATTAACAACCTCAAGGATTTCAAAGCGAGAGCAATGGCAACGTTGTGCAGAAAAAACATTTTTATCTCCAGCGCGTGAGACTGTGTATAGGAAATTCTAAAGGTATGCTCAGTTTAAAATTATATTGCGATGTTGTTCTTTAACTGAATTTTTTGGTTTAAGAAGAACATGATATTTAATAAATAAAGGTAATACACAAAATTTTTTTTTAAAAAAAACCCTTTGGATTTAATTTAAAATCTGAAACATTTCAGATTTTTTTTTAAATTTTATTTTATGTTTATTTAACATGAAACTATTTTACATTAATTTCTTTTGTTAAAAAAACCCCTCATATTAATATAATGTTGCGTTATACGGGTTCGTGGATTTGAGAGTATTCGATGAAAACACGATGCAGAACAATAAAAAGCACAATTTATTTACAAGAATCACTATTTACAGCACAGTTCCAAAATTACCTTTAAAAGCGTCGAAAATCTACAATAAATACGCTGAAACAATCAGCAACACAGCTTCAGGCTGTAGCTGTAAAGGTAGCTTCACGGCATCACTAAACTTATAATAAAAGACCGTGGAACAATCACCAATACACTGTCAAGCTACACTGTAAAGGTAGCTTCACGGCAAAGCACTATCTCGATCGCTTTCCGTTCACAAAAACTCTCGCGTAGCTTAGTACTCACAGTAAGCAGCTATTCTCACAACCTCACACTTAATCACACTGCTTCACAATCTGCCTGCTCTCAGAAACGCAAGGGTTTATATAGCTTTTCATTAGGTTTCACAGGTTTCGAGAAATATCTCGACAGGAAATTATTCTAGAAGCTTCCCGATTGGACCATGGGATATCGCCAATTTGGTCGCCAAATGGGCAATAAAGTCGCCAATCTGGTAACCCTACCATACAGTATTTTATGGCAACCCTAGTGCTATGCCGGAAAGCTTACATACAGGCGCAACCGCCGAATTTTTCGCAACAATAATCAAATTAAATAAAAGTATCACACAGTTTGGGGTGTCTAGAAGCGCATTGCATTGTTTGCTTAATGTTCTGGATTCTCACTCGATTCGCTTATGATGTCAGTTTTAGCATGGAACACCGGCGTAAAACTAGGTCTGTCTGTAATAACGTGTGGTCTTAGATGTAATCTCAAGTTTTTAGAAATCTTTGAATTTAACTTTTTGCATTGTAATTTCATTAAGATATAAGAACAGTTGAACAGCAGTTTCGTTAAGGTATAAGAACATTCTTCAGTTCTAGCTGAACTTGAGAAATAAGTTGAGGCTTTGAGTTTTAGCGTGCTTTGACTGACTTTGTCAGGACTGAGTGTTCTGTGCATACTTTTGGCGAACATGGTCGTGATAGTATCAAGTCCTGATCTCGAACAGGGAGCTGAATGCAGCTATGTTCTGTGGTAGAGTATCTGTGGTTAAGTGGTAGAATAACTGCACGTAAGAAGGATTTAAAATCCCCTTTTATTAAACCACTCTTTACAGCCACTTTCCAACTTGGGAGGGATAACATGCGACATGCGACGGAGGACGTGGGCATCACCCCTTTACCATATGGTTAATTGGTGCAGCGCCACGTCCACCAGTGTCAATATAAATATCAAGGACTCGGACGCCTAGGTGCATTAGATTTCACTTATTGCGCCTGACTGGCGTAAGATAAAATGTTCTACTGTACAAGGTTATATGCAAGCAGGGGTAGGATATGGAAACAGTAAGATGATAATGCATAAAACAATTATATGTGGAGATATGCTGAAATATAACATACCAACACAGATATCATAGATACATTAAACATATGTTACATAAAAATCAATAACTAACATACTATTATACCTACATTAATCAAACATTACCTAAATATCAAGGACTGAGGCACTAGTTGCATTAAAATTTCACTTACTACTCCACACAGGGGCGCGTTAAGATATTCTATGGTACATAGTTATTTACATGCAGGGGTAAAACATGGAAAAAGTTACTTAACAATTATTAACACCCAATATCCTAAATACATTAAACTTTTGTTACGTAAACATTAATGACTTGGATACTATGTTTACATTGGACAGACATTGTATGGATATCACAGACTCAGACGCTGTGCTTTAAGCTTCACTTATTGCGCTACACAGCCACATATTAAAGTATTCTATGGTACAAGGTTATATATGTGCAGGGGTAAGTAAGGCATAGAAAACAGTTAGATAATAATGCATAAGACAATCATGTGTGGAGACATGCTGAATTATAAGATACAAACACAGATATCATAGATACATTACACATACATTACATGGAAACATCTAGATACATTACACATACATTACACACACGTTACATGAAATTTAATGTCTAAAATACTATATCTTCATTAAAAAGGCGTAGCCTAAATATAAAAAAAATGAAGGCACTGGTTGCATTAAATCTTCACTTAACTGCACCACACAGGGGCACGTTAGAATAATCTATGTACACAGTTATTTACATGCAGGGATGAAACTTGTGGAGAGTTACATAACGATTATGGAAACAATATTATATAAACACTAAACATATGTTACATAAAAAATAGTGACTGAGATACTATGTTTACATTAACCTGACATATATCAAAGACTCAGATGCTATTGCGCTACTCTGGAGCATGTTAAAATATTCCATGGTACATAGCCATGTACATGCAGGGGTAAAACATGAAAAACAATTACATATTAATGCATGATACAGTCATATGTAGAGACATGCTTAAATATAAAATATCTGATCACTGATATCATATATACATTACACATACATTACATGAAAATCAATGACTGAGTTTGTCTACATTAAACAAACATTATTTATATATATATCAAGGACTGAAACTCTGGTTGTGTTAAAACTTCACTTACTGCGCCTCACAGGTGCGTGTTAGAATATGCTGTGGAACATAGTTATATACATACAGGGGTAAAGCATGGAAGACAGTTACACAAAATTGCATAGGATAACCATATGTGGGAGCACGCTACAATACAGAATACAGTCCCTAGAAAACAATGACCGCACTTGGGTCTAAACTGAACAATCAAATAATTTAAAATAAAGTTAAGTAGAAAATTAAGAAATCGTTGCTCTCACGGCTATAAACGCGAGGTTGGCCTCTATTCTACTATCAAGGGTGCGTAGCAAGATTTGGCTAATACTAATGCACTTAAGATTACTTCAATAAGTAATAGCGTAACAGCGCTAAGGCTTAGAACTTAAATACTAGCTAGTCAGGTGGACGTCGAACAGAGCAGCAGTGATCTGAGACTAAAAGCTCTCTCACACCAAGAAGTTCCTTGCTAACCTTTTAAATACAAAAACTTGTCTCCACTTCAAATTAGCATAAAGCTGAAACGCGCGCTCATTCTAACAAGAAGTTGAAATAAGAGCTCATAGGAAAGAGAAATTAACATAAAACTTTGTTAGTTTAAACTAAAACCTTACATACGTCCCACCAGAATTGGCAAAAGTTGAACTACTCTGGTCCAAACGGACCATGTTGAAACTTAACGATTCTAGAAATAATCAAAATTTAACTCTTCCTAATTTAGGCCAACCTTTACAGAAAAAATAGAATTTCTTGGCAGATTACAGACGAAAACTTGACTTTTACATAGATCTTCATCTGTTTAGTGTAATAAACTTTTTTTCCTTTGAAATATTTTACGAATAACCCAAACAAGCACTAGCTACGCTATACTTTTAACAATTTCAAAACCACTATTCACAATGATGCTATATGTCCGCAATCTTTCCATACGCAATCAATAATACTAGAATTCGCGACAAAAGAAAAGACCGCTGGCTGGAGCTTAAAATGCGCAGTCTGCCAAATGTGAGGTCTGATTCACTTATATTGAATTCACATACTTCTCCCCGAAAAACAGATAACGATTCTTAAGCCAATCTACAGCATAACTACCAAAGTACTTCCGCGTTTAACACTTTACCGATTGAAAGGTGTTTGTGCTTGCTATTTCCATCGACTTATGTTTTGTAAAACAAAATAGAGACAGTAAAAAGATCGTCAATAATTTGAACAAAAGGAAGAAAAAAAGTAATATTTAAACAAAGTAGAAAAGGAGATGGAGATATAATATTTAAATATATTGTTGCGTTTTACGGGTTCGTGGATTTGAGAGTATCCGATGAAAACACGATGCAGAACAATAAAAAGCACAATTTATTTACAAAAATCACTATTTACAGCACAGTTCCAAAATTACCTTTAAAAGCGTCGAAAATTTACAATAAATACGCTGAAACAATCAGCAACACAGCTTCAGGCTGTAACTGTAAAGGTGGCTTCACGGCGACACTAAACTTATAATAAACACCGTGGAACAATCACCAATACACTGTCAAGCTACACTGTAAAGGTAGCTTCACGGCAAAGCACTATCTCGATCGCTTTCCGTTCACAGAACTCTCGCGTAACTTAGCACTCGCAGTGAACAACTACACTACTTAATCACACTCGTAATCACACTGCTTCACAATCTCGTAACAACTTCGCAACTACTAACTGGCTCTCAGAAACGCAAGGGTTTATATAGCTTTTCTTTAAGTTCGACACATTTCGAGAAATATCTCGACAGGAAATTATTCTAGAAGCTTCCCGATTGAACCATGGGATATCGCCAATTTGATCGCCAAATGGGCGATAAAGTCGCCAATCTGGCAACCCTACCATACACTATTTTATGGCAACCCTAGTGCTATGCCGGAAAGCTTACATACAGGCGCAACCGCCGAATTTTTCGCAACACTATATTTCTTTTAATTTGCCTCGGACCGGCAAATTAAGATTCTATCCGCGGGCTGGATACAGTCTTCCAAGGGGCCGGATTTGGCCCGCGGGCCGTAGTTTGCCCATCCCTGGTCTAAACTGAACAATCAAATAATTTAAAATAGCGTTGTGTAGAAATTAAGTAGTCGTTGCTCACAGAGCTATGAACGTGAGGTTGGCCTCTATGCTAAACTATCAAGGGTGCGTAGCAAGAGTTGGCTAATACTAACGCACTTAGATTATTTCAATAAGTAATAGCGTAACAGCGCTAAGGCTTAGAACTTAAATACTAACTAGTCAGGTGGACGTCGAACAGAGCCGCAGTGATCTGAGACTAAAAGCTCTCTCACACTGAGAAGTTCCTTGCTAACCTTTTAAATACAAAACTTGGCTCTACTTCAAATTAGCATAAAGCTGAAACGCGCGCTCATTGTAATGGGAAGTTCAAATAAGAACTTACAGGAAAGAGAAAATTAACATAAAACTTTGTTAGTTTAAACTAAAACCTTACAACTTTATAAGATATTTCTCCCGCCTTCTTCGAATGCCTTCGTGGTGTAGTGGCCAGCACGCTCGACGCGTAACCGAGAGGTCCTTCGTTCGATTCGCGGCGAAGGCGTTGCTCATTTTTCACAACTCCTGCTTCCAAATAAATAACTAATGTCCCTACAACTTTCAGGGCAGTATGTGTTCACACGAGTAAAAGATACACTGATGCAGAAATACTGCCTGAAAAAATATAAGTGTTGATTTGTTCTATAATTGAAGATAACTGTCGATTTGTTCTATAATCAACTTATGTAAATCGCGCAACCAACCAGTGCTCGTACTGACAAAGAAATTAACATAATTGCTTCGGAACAGTGAGTGCACTTTTAGTTTTGGCATCGGAACAAAGTCTGTTTGTTGGACAGGAACCAAATGTATAATAGATTTCTAGCCAATAGATCTTGGCTCGATTCCGAAGATCACCGAAGCAGCTTCGAAGTCATGGACATGGTGGCTCAACTAACTACAATACGAGATCTACACCCCGACAGGTAACTGGCGTGCTAAGCCAACACCTACCTATAGAAGAAAGCCAACACCGATAGAAGAATGTATTAGCTAAACAGGAATTGTAATGTTTTTTCCCTTCATAACTACATTAAATTCAATATCTAGAATGAAATTCTTCTGTTGACACAAGATTGCTTTGAAAACTATGGATTCTTCTATGAAAGGAATATTGCTAAAATATGCAAAATAAAGTAAATAATAAATAAAGAAATTAAGTTTTTTTTGTTGTTGTTGTTGTGGTGGTGGTGGTGGTGGTGGTGGTGGTGTGGGTTACAGCATTTTCTGTTCCGAAGAAGGTGTAGTTTTAACTATTTTAATTCTGTTTTCCCTGAACATTTTCCCAGTTCCTGATTCTTTGAATTGCTGAAACCAGTTTAAATTTTTTTAGTTTCATAATGCCTAACTTACGGGTAACAAGTAAAGCAAGGCGTAATTTTCCATGTTATTTTCAAGACAGTAATATGGAAGAGGAAATTTTAAAAGTAGTAATTGCGTCAAGTAATTACGCATGGTGGTGGTATCTTGTTTGTGAGAAAATCTTTCTAAGGTTGAAGGCGGTTTGTTACAGAATTTTTTACAACCCATAATCACCATGTAATGAGTTTTGGTTGATTACATCGCTTTTCCTTGACCAATCAAATTGCTTTTAGCCTTTTTTTTTTTTTTTTTAACTACCGCAGCCGTAACGAAACGGTGAAGCTGCACTGCGAACTCAACAATAACAAATCAAAAACTAAGTTTTTGAAAAATGCTTTCCTGTGATACTCTGCACCGTCGGTTGACTTTTTAGCAGGCGGAAGTGCTGAAATTTATTTTGCTTTGCTTCATCTGCGACGAGAGCTTATTTTGAATCCGAGCAGGCAGGGGAGAGTGTATTATTATTTGCATCTCTGCGTTAATGCCAAGGTTGGCCGTTGTGTCGTTGAACTTGATTTCTTCTCAGGAGACTTGCAGTTACGAGAATTTTAAATGGCAGTACGCAGTTCCAGAATGACAAAGCTACAATATCTGTTAAGTATCCGATATATTTAGAGTAAGGTCATTCATTAAAATGTGTCTAGACACCGTGGCAAGACCTACAAGCCTGCATGAATACGACTGCCATCAGAATTTAAATGGGCGCTATAAGACGATAAAAGTCGTGGAAATTGCTATCCATCCATTAAAATGAAGAAAAATATAATTCGCAATAATCTGTACTATTAAAATCTGTGCACGTATGTCTGTTTGTTTGTAGTATTATCTCTTCCGTAACGGCACGAAATTGAGTTTTTGAGAGAGGCACCCCGGATTCCAAAAATTCGTGGGAAGCATTTCGACCACTCTCATCGTCGTACGACTTTAATTAGCCGAAATATTAATTAAAAACTCTGAAAACGCTAATTTTCGCTCTCATTTTTCCCAGTGGCAACAGTCTCGCAAGCTGCACATAAAAGTCTGCTCTTTTCCGAAACGTGTTGCCACTGCTGGCTTTCAAATCGTAGATTTGTTAATAAAGGCTTTGTAACTTTACAAATGCATGTCGAAAATTTTCCGTTAATGTCAGCATTTTAAATAAATAGCTGCTGTTGGCAACTTTTTTCTTTCAAGGTAGGGTAATTGACGCCAATATGTTATTGCCGCATTAATCCTTGTATTGATTTTGAGAAAAAGTTGTTACATTACATTAATTTTAAATCATAACGTCATACGGATTCATATTAATCTCAATTGTCAAAAGATTTTGTTTCCTGGTTTGGCAACGAAAAAAAAATTACGAATTGGTTGTTGCTTGCAAAGACTGAACTGATTTCATTCGTATTGAAATAGTCTTGTACGTTTTCTTTTCTGGTGTACATAGAACTTATAAATTTTGCTTTGGCCGCAGCTCGTTCATCTGGCGGGCTTGCCCGCTGGTGTTATTTAAATTATGAACGCTTAAATGTGTTACGTATACCTCCACTTAAGTAAAAAAAATACTAAAATAACATTGAAATGTTAACGATGGAATCTTTGGGAGTACAGATGTTTTATCACTATACGTATGAAGAGCCGCCAGCAAAAGCTGTATAAGTTTTGAAAAGATTGTTTTAATGATAAAGGTGCGTCATTGTTGTTCTATAAATACTAACAGCGTACCCCATGAATTGTTTGAACATTATCACTATAGGTCACTAAGGTCATACTCTAATTGAGGAACTTTGCTGTAGACTGCTGGCCGACTTTTCATCCCTTCATAACTTTGTTGTTATCAGTGTGTGCATTGTGTAACACAAACCGATAACAACAAATGTGTAAAAAGCAGCTAAAATATTTGTTCACTGGCGCATCAGCTTGAAGTTTACAAGCAAGGTAAACAAACCAAAGTAAACGCTCGCTTCTTGCGGCGTGAAAACACAATAATGGCTGAATGTTTAGAAACCAAAAGATTAAGAACTTGGCTTTGAAATAACACGCCGTTCTGGATTCTCGTTCATAAAATACGGTAACTCTAAATATGTAGGAAATTCTGTGATGTAGCATAAGCATTGCCATGTAAAAACAATGATAACTAATATAAGGTAGCATCGAAATGTCATAGCTTTATATCCTATACCTGTTAAAATCATTAAATCATGAATGAAATTCAAGACATTGAAATGTATTAGAAGTTTAAATCTTTTGCAGTTTATTAATCCAATAGGTGGTTGTAGGAAAAAATGTCACCCGGAAAATAAGGAACGGAAAGATAGGCACCGGAAAATTAGGAAACGGAAAATAAGTCACCATTCTTTTGCAATGGGAAAAATAAGGGATGTTTAGAAATATCGCCAAGATGGGAGATAAAAATTTTATCGTAACAACCATACCTGCGGAATAGGGAAATCTTCTGACGATGATTGAAGGAAGATAAGCGAGCTGCTGGCCTGTCGGATGGTAAAAATAGAGGGTTGACCAGCGGGTCATGGTTATTAGTGATTGTTCCCCTCGTACCTTATGTAGTTATAGCCTTAAGCTGTGGTTCAGGGGTGAAACATTGTCGCATAACTGAGCGTTAAAAGCAGTATTATAACAAACCGTTGTAGATGGAATTTAGTCACAGTCTGCGATAAGAATATTAAAAACTGCTATCGAAATGACCTTGCTCGGCTGCAGCTAGCTCAACGTCTTACCCTTAAAACCTCCCTCAAGAGAGCCCGCTATAACCCTGCCGGTTAAATTAGAATTTGGCAGGTTTGCCGAGCTCCGATTGACGACATTTTAGAGTTCCTTATTTTCCGGGGACTTTCTTTCCGGGTGACATTTTTTCCGCACACCCAATAGGTAGGTACTTGTGGATTTGGTAATGGACGAAACACTGAATCAATTTCTACCATCGTAATAGATAATTAATTATAGTAACTATTAGTAACAACAGTCGTAATAATAATTAGAACTTTGTTATATTCTGCAGCTGTAGAAAATCAAAGCGCCTCAAAGTATGCGTGCTAGAGAGAATAAATACCCTTAATGGTACTTGAGGCCTCTGCATTTTTCCTCCCTTCCTAATCCGCACCCCCACCCCTCTTTTAATTTTTGTTACTATTTTTAGAAACACTGCAAACGATGTACATCCCCAAACCACAATGAGACATTTATTATCTCACCATTCCATCTCGTGGAATTAAAGAAACGAGTGCCAGATGGTGGACCCTTTTCTTGACCAAAATTGCTTCCTGCACCCGTGTTTCTGAAGGACATATTCACCAGCTCTTCAGTTATCTTCAGCTGCAAAGCATCTGTCACGAAAGTCCTGCAAACGTTGAGCGTCCCCCATCTCGAAGACATGCGGTGTGCCCCGTAGGTAGAACTGTCTGCTGTGACAGGCAAGCTTGGGGGAGGTGTGTGATTGTTGGAAGGGAGTGCTGTAGTGTGGAGAGGGTGTTGGATGATAGAGGGATGAGCCTTGTGTTAAAAGCGAAACATGGAGTGGTCCTTGGCGCCGGAAATTTATGTTCTGTTGTTCTCCTCAGCCAACAAAAGAAGGGGATAACAAATGGTATTCGTGGTTGATTGTTGTAATATAATAACGTTTTTTCATTGGAATGAATGGTCTGTTGAAACTTGAAAGAAATAAAGTGGTGCAGTTTGTAAAAGGGATTCTTTTTAGGGAAGAAGGTGCAATTATAAGGAAATATTTTATAATCTGGAATATCTTAATATCTAGACGATGTTTCATTCACATACATTTCATTCACTTGCTTATCTCTATTGCTGTGAGGAATCTACAGTGAATATATGAATTCTTTTCAATTTATAAAACGGTGGCACCTAGAAACATTAAATTTTGAATACTCCCGAACATGTACTCCTGGAAGCCCTATTTTAAATTTCGAATTGAGTGTAACGCACAATTTCAAATTTCGTATTATCATAAACTACAAATATTTCTCTTTCAAATAAAGTGTGTTCCAACTCTGTTTTTTTTTTTAATTGTATTTTTCCTGATTTTTAGGGAGAGGGGGAGTGATCACAAAATATGAAAAAAGATTGCAAAAGTTTCTTGTTACCGATTAGAAAAAGCTAACGAGCGCAGAAAAGATAAATGTAGTGCATGATCTTGAAGCTCAGGCATTTTTGCTTCTCATAAATTTCGTTTCGTCTCCTTACTTTGAAAATAAAATTTTTATAACCTTTAATAAGGTCACTTGAGATATCTTTTAATAAAATTTCGCTTTAGATGAATGCCAGTTTTACTTGCTTGGCCGACGAAAGGAGACCTTGCATGTACTGTCTAAAACTGTCAGTTTAAAATGCTTGGAAAAATTCAATGCGGTTTAAAAGTTTTGAGTTCAGAATTGGCAACACTTTGCTTTATTCACATGCGAGTTTGCATGTTTAACGTTCTACTGTATCCTGTGTTTTCATATATTTGTGAATTTCTTATAGTTACAATTTCTTTTTATTTCTAGCAACAGCATCGACCGTAGAGAAGGAGGGTCTCGCTGTTTCTGAAAAGTAGGAAACTCAAAAGAAATACTGCATCATTAAAACATTAAAGAAATTCAGCTTTTCTTTTTGCAACATCGCCTGATAAACTGAAATTCTGTTTAGTTTTATTGCGCACCTCAAATAGCCTCTTAATTTTTCTTTTCTGTCAGACGATTATGGAGGAACGTATTTCTAATTCCCTGAAAGCTTTCAGATTTTGTATTACGCCCAAAAGGGCGTTTTTAACGTTTTGCATGTTACACCTATTTATTAAATATCACGTTCTATGCACTTAAACCATAAAATTCAATTGTTGCCACCAAATATTATCGCCCTGCATTATATTTAAAAAAATTAAATAATGAAGAATCTGCACGAATGTATGCATATTTTTCGCACTGTGAAAAAACAACGGTATCTACAGACATCAAATTTTGAATAACGTAGTCCTCCACTCGAATGTAGGCATCCGGCAGCCCAAATTTGGAATTTGAAGTTTAGTTTGTTTTATTAGCTATTTCATAATATTTTGGAAAAATTAAACGAATTTTTGACTAACAAACTGAACGATTTCAAAGGGAGCAATGGCAACACTGTACGGGGAGGATTTATCCCCAGCGCGCGAGACTGTGTATCAGAAGTTGTAAAGATAAGCTCTTTTTTAAATTATTTTGTGATATTGTTGTTGAATTTAATTTTATGGTTTTAAGTGCAAGGAACATGATAATTAATAACAAGGTAACACACAAAACATTATAAAAACTCCCCTTTGGGCGTAATATAAAATCTGAGACCTTATATATATATATGTATATGTATATATTAATATGCATATGTGTTATACGTATATAAGGAAACAGAAAAGCTAATCCTCACATCAAAAGAAAGAAATATAAATATACTTATAAGTATATAGCTGGAAATATACTTATAAGTATATAGCTGGACTTAACCAAGTTTTTTAAATATTAAAATTTTTTTCTATATTTAATTTTATTGCATTCATCGATTCATTTCTCATTGGAGGGCGTATAATGTAATGGTTCTTTTTTATTGTACAACCATGAAAAGGGTGTGTTCAGTTATTTTTATCTCCTCTGAAATCTTTAACAGCCATTTTTTAATGAAATCCTTATTGCACAGTTGCGCATCTACAGTACCATCTGCATGACGTCTCCTGCAGTTGTAACCCACAATAAACTCTTTCGTTCTGATTCCTTTCCGCGTACCTTCCAGATGTATGATGCTATTTATTGGGCTTCGGTGTTGAAATTTTTACCATCCTCTCTCATATTTATTTCTGCACCCCAGGAACACCTTAAAAGTGCCCTCTGATCCACTATTTACATCAGCTAGGCTGTTTTCTCTGCGCTTTTAGTTTTTGCTCCTCTGATTTATTTCTTTTGCTGTTCGTCGCGACTGGTTGGATGATGTAATGCTGCCCAAAGTTTTGATTTGGTATCTGAGCCGCGTTGGAAATTCGATCTTTAAAAATGCATGGTTATGAAATTATTACTGCTTTGTTGATATTGGCCCGTGCTGTCATGAAGTTTTTTTCCAATCTGTATTTGAGGTTTTGTTTGTTTAAATCATAATTTTCCAACATGGGCGCTGAGGAGATTGTAATGTTTATCCGAAGTTTATAACAGTTACTTTAAGTTTGTCACACTTTCCTGTCTCTCCTAATTTCAACTTACAATTTCCTACCAGAATGTAGTTTCAGAAACACGTTCAGTGCAAATGAGTAAGAGTGGTATTTAAGTCGATATTTCACCGACTTCGTTAGAAAGCCAGAGTTTTTGACTAGCGCGCGTTTGCCTTTGGGCTACGTCTCTAAACTATTGCTACGCTCGCCCGTGCTTTAGGGCTTTAGGCCTTCTTCGTCTACTTAATTTAGATTTAGGGGCCAACTACTTACAATCCTGATAGCTTCGGCTGTATCTTTTTAGCTAAGCTTTAATTCTTATTAAGTTCAAGTCCAAGTGGAGGCTTTGCTGTACGCACTGAGATAGGAGCCGCCTGTGTTAACTCTTATTTTGAAACATAAAGGGTAATTAACTCTTCTTGAGTCTTACGTCTCTGTTCACACACTCAAGCCATTATTCGCTTATCGGTGTAAGTGGCACCCCATATTTAACTGTTAAATAAAAGGGTGAAACCCCACAAGATCTGCTTTCATTGAACCAAGGAACAGCAAGGGGGCAGTATCAAAAACACGCTTAGAATATTTGATTTCTTGAATAATTTTAAAGCATAAACTAAACTTGATTTACAGTTGTTACTATTACGTGTCTTTAGAAGAGTCATACCAAATTTCGTTTGGCGATCCCTTTTGCGTAAACTGGCCCGAGTTGCATATAGTTTAATTTTTCTCTTCCAAAAGAAAGAAATTAAGCTATTGCTCTAATCGTCTAAAAGCATAAGCACAATTCCCAACTTTCAATAGCTGTAAATATCGCGTTCTTTTAGTATGTTCCATTACGCTTGACATTTGCGTAAGGGATGCCTTATCATATTATTTAAGTATCTGTCCAGAAGAACCTAATCAAGAAGGGCGTTTTGAAATGCTCATACACTCTGCACCCCTCTACTCAAAAAATTAGGACTACGTTTTATATTTCAAGTTCTACTTGGCCAATCGACCCCCTTCCCAGAACCTTGGAGGGATCGGCGCAACGCACCTAGGGCGTCACTGGTCGTTAATTTGCTACCTACCAGTCGCTCGGGCTGCCCGTCGCAGAGGGCCATTACCCAGCAAACCCGGGGGAGTTGCCCCCGGGTTACCAGAACCACACTATTCTAAGACTTACCGGACTCCGGGCCGGCCAATAAGGGACCTTTCCGGAGAACCCAGAACCACTAGGCTCATAATTTGTACACCCCTGTGGCCGAGACTGCCTAGGTACAGATCCTAGCCAGTAATTTCGCAGAGTTCTCTACGTCGAGCCCCGGGGACGAGGTAGGCAGTTTTTGAGTTATGCGAGATAATACATACATACGTACGTACACGAAAAGACGCCACGAAGAATTCTCTTCTGAATTAATTTTAAATCTGTTTTATAATTTTTTTTGGTGGGGGGGGGAAGAATCCTTATTCTGTCCTTACGTATAGATGTCACGAAAAACATCGTTAAATTGCATTTAATAGCGGCCAAAATGGATTTCGTTAAAATATCATACCCGAAAATTTTCCCGATTACAATGCTTTCTTTTTTTCTTCGTAGAAGGAAGTAATTGGGAAACAAAATATATAAAATGCAAATTAGTAGTCAGTCTGTTTTTAATTGCTTATTGTGTCTATACCTTCCTCCCTTCAAAAATTTAGTTGTCTAGCAACAGTAAGAATTTTATTCTTTATCTTAAAAATTATTCATTTTAACTATAATTTGCTTATTTAATTGTGAAATGAAATTGATTGCGTGCTTAGAAGTTGGCTTTTATTTATGCCTTTGTTAGTTATGCGTATACTTCCAGTTTTTCTTTTTCCATCATGTAGTTGTTGAATTGAAATCGTTTGCAAATTCTCTTTCTGAAACGCTAATGTAACAAAAGATCGCATGTAACACGACGCAAGCAATTTTATGGCATAATGAGAAAAAATAACAACAGTTGCATCTGGTGAAACTGATGCAATGACCTATAAACTTGTAGAACTCACGTGTATTAGAAGTATGAAAACTAAATTCTGTGCTATTCATTTACCTTTAGATTATGCCTGCATTTAAAGAAGAAGGGAATTTGCAATTGGTAAGCTTCAACAGTCTGAATATAGAAGATTTTTTTCCTTAAAAATTAAAACGACATGTATATTAGGACTTGTAAGTCTTAATATACATGTTATTTTAATTTTTTAAGGATAAATTCTATGTTCAGACTGCTTCAGATATTATATTACGCTCAAAGAAGCTTTTTTAACATTTTGTGTGTCATCTTTATTTATTAAACATCCGTGTTCTTCGCACTTAAACCACATAAAATTCAATTCAACAGCAATATCACAAAATATTCAAAAACAGCATATCTTTAGAATTTTCGATACACAGTCTCGCGTGTTGGAGTTAATTTTTTTTCCCGTACAGTGTTGCCATTGCTGGCTTTGAAATCGTTGAGTTTCTTAATCAAAAATTCGTTAAAGTGTTACAAAATGTGAAATAGGTAATAAAACATATTCGAAATTCAAAATTCTGGCTTCTAGGTGTCCGTATTCGGATGGAAGACTACGTTATTAAAAATCTGATGGTTCTAGGTACCGTCGTTTTTTCACAGTGCGAAAACATGCATACGTCATGAAAATTATTCATTATTTAATTTCTTTAAATATAGTACAGGGCGATAATATTTGATGGCAACAATTTGAAAAGGGATTGAACGCAAAATCCCGTTTCGAGACTAATAGACCTTCCGAGCTAACGCTCCTTTAGGCTTAAAAAAGAAAAGTACAACTATTTCATTCCAGTTCTTAAATAAAAATGGAAGCTACTGTTGCCAACTGAAAGAAAAAAAGTAGGCTTTATGCTGATAACATTAAAATACTCAAAAAAGAAATTTCAATATTAAAATGTGCATTGTTTCTGCATTAAGTGCTTGATTGTAAACTTTCCGAAACATTATAATATCGGAATATTAATAAAGGATATTATCGTATCGGAGGGTATAAAAATGCTTACAATTTACATGGTATCGCAAAATTTCATCATAGCCGTTAGATTTAATTTGGAAGGCAAACGACAGCATACACAAGTAAAAATTGGAAATTTACAATGACATTCATAGTTGCGAGATGTTTTTAAAATATTCAAATTATGTGACTTCTTAAGTGATTAACTTGTGTTGTTTTGAGCAATATGTTTTCATAATTTGTAAGTTAAAATAACGAACTTGGGCATCATCGATTGGCAATAGTATGTATTTATCTCAGACAAGGAGATTAAAATAGATGAAGTAAACATGACGTCACAAAAATGGAGCTAAGGAACTGTCAACAACGTGACGTCATGATTTGATTTATCATGGCCGCCAGGCAGCATACGGATAAGACTACAAAACATATTTTTGGGTGAGTACGGGTTCGTAATAGATTGAATGCACAAATCTGATGAAAAGTTAATGAAATTTATTCTTATCACAAGAAATATAACAAAACGCTAGATGTTTCCTCAAAGTTATTCGTACAATATCTCAGTATCACGGAATATAATCAGTAGCTATATTTTAAACTACTAAAACATTAAATAGAACGCAATCCATCGGAGAAAGCTAATCCGATCACAAAATTACAGCAGCTAAGTAAATAACAACACCTCGCTTAAACAACTGTTAAGCTGAGATGTTTCTCTCCGGCTTTTATAGCTTTTTCAATCAGCCGCGCGAGAGAGTTCTAGCAATTTCTGGAAAGCAAAAAGAGTAGAATTACGGTTGCGTGTAATAAACTAGTCAATTACATTTATTCAAATTAAATATCAATTGCCGAGATAAGCTTTTATTCAATGTTAAATGCACGTGCTTTTGTATTTTTAATTTTCCGGCGTAGCTTTCTCTTAAAATATGTCAGCGGTGCATTGCACTAGGAAATAAAACAATTTTAATTATAATATACAAAATTTGTAACAATATTGTTAAATAAAATTATACTGACTCTGAGAGCAAATATCAACGTCCAGAGAAAGGTGTGTTTAGACATAATTTGCCTAAAATACCGTTGAAATTTCCACTCGTTTTCTAGGTTTTACTATGTCGCATAGTTACCATTTGTACATTTTCGTTTTCCTAGACCTTATTGAATTTGAAGCAATTATTTGCAGTCCTTGTTATTTTTCTATGTACTTAGTAATAGAAAATCATTTATGTTAAGCATTAAAATTACAACGGGAGACTTTTGGATATTCAGTGATGAAAGTTAACATGTGGACAACACAGAATGTAAACAAAACTAGCCAGAAGCACGCCAATGGCAGCGGCCATGATAAGTCGTGATGTCACACCGTGATGTTCCATGGCTCCATTTTCATTCCACGGGGCATACGGAAAAGGCTTACTCCATTTATTTTAATCTCCTTGATCAGCAATCGTACTGACTCGCAATGGACAGTCATAGCATTCATTGTTTCGAAAGAAGTAAACAAGGGAAGTATGTTTAGTCGTGACTCATCGAACTTGAGTCGCGTTCCAAACAAATACCGTGTACCAAACAAAAATTTTGGCTTCCAAACGGGATGCATGTTAAGTTAGACGTATTTCAAAGCCGCGTGTTGTGAGGCGCCACTGTGTTGCATTAGATGCATTTGATTCTTTAATTGAATTATCAGTAACTTGTAAGTCGATAAATATTGTGTTGCAATTAATAGAAGGTACCTAAAATAGAATAGATACTTAGAATTAATAGAATTACCAATTATAGATGTTATTAACTGTGCTACTAATAAAAAGTAATTAAACTGAAAATTATAGTATTCTGCAATTTTAAATTTCAATAATTCTATCTTAAAAAGCTAATATTTTTATCAAGTCATTGTATCTTTATGACCCAGATATACTGTTTTATTTACAGTCTAGTTCAACGTAAGAAAAACATTTTGGTATCCTTTTGAGATTGTAACACTGATTACGATTTAACTATCTTTGATGCCATAGCTAAAATTGTGATTTTTTTTAGCTACAAATATGACTCATTTTCGTAGCAATGAACTATGATTGCTGCTTGATATCGCCAATATAAATCGTTATCTGATAGGTCTAAAACTGTTATGCTTGTATGATTAAATAAATAAAAAAATAAAAGAGGAGAGAAAAAAAAGGGGGGGAAGAAAACAAGAAAAACGGAAAAGAAAAATACCGTATACGCCTCATTTGTTTTCTCAGGGGAAAAAAAAAAAAAGAGTCGGTGTCATTTTAACAGAACTTGTAAATCTTAAATACATCTGACGTTTCTCCAATTTATTTGAAGTAATTCTTTTGTAGTTTGGAAGGACTAAATTTAGCATGGAATTTATTGTCAGTGAGTGGTAGACATTTCTGGAAAATAGGATAAGAGCATTCATTCCATGTGAATGTGTATTTTCTGTTTTTAGTGACTGTCGAAATTATATGTACCTCATTTCAAAATGGTATTCAGTGTAAAATTAGTTACTTTTATATGTTTGTATTAGTATTTATTAACAATAATGAATATAATTCCAACGAACTGTTAATTGTAAGCGAAAATATGATTCAAACGTGAAAATATGTTTGTTTTTAGTATTTATTAACAGTAACGAATATAATTCCAACGAACTGTTAACTGTAAGCGAATATGTTTGTATTAGTATTTATTAACAATAATGAATATAATTCCAACGAACTGTTAACTGTAAGCGAATATGTTTGTATTAGTATTTATTAACAGTAATGAATATAATTCCAACGAACTGTTAACTGTAAGCGAATATGTTTGTATTAGTATTTATTAACAATAATGAATATAATTCCAACGAACTGTTAACTGTAAGCGACGCCATTTTTCTGTATTAAAACAAATCATAAAATATGCTCAACTAAAAACTGAGTAATTATTTTAACTCGTTTTCTAATGGTAAAAGTCTACAAAAATAAATATTTTTATTTAGAGAGAGAGCCTTTCTCCCCCCCTTTATATGTTCGTAAATTGGGCATTTTTTGCATCGAAAGTAATTGAATTATGTTGTTCTTAATGTTTCGTTTTAGGTTTTTATGACTTTAATTAATCTGCATGCAATACTTGTAGAATTATCAACAATTGTAAAGTGGCGATAGGCTGACGAGGCCCCATTTGTTTACCTTTGAAACTCTTAGTAGAATAGTGAGTGAAGTGAGTTGGTGCACCAACTTCAGTGTCTTTGTGCCCGATGGGACCGAAAGTTAACAAGATAACTTTCAGTTTTGTGCACCGAAAATTTCGTCTTCTTGCACGTTGGCCGTTGCTTGTTTCGCGTACAAACTCTATTTTTAATTGCAAAAAATGTTTGTAACTGTATTTGTTGTTTTAGGTTTTTCTGTAGTTTACAGTTTTTAATGAAGATGTTTTTGGTTTTTCCGTGTTTTGCAATTTTTAATGAAGATGTTTTGAGTTTTCATGTATTTTTTTGCCTTGCCGTGAAATGATAATTGAATTGATTGAATGAGAAATATATCTGTAATGAAATTCGAAGGAATAAGTTTAAATGAAGCCAAAAAAAAAAAGTGTATAATTTAGTAGGCCGTACAAGGAAGTCATGTAGTGTCCCCACCGCATTTTTCGTAATGTTGTAACTGATCAAAAAGAAGGATTTAAAAAAATAAAATAAAATAAATTTCCAGTTCTCATTGCATACAGTATTATCGCCTTAAACAAAACTTAACATCGCGTTCCCCGTGGAATTTGAATATTAATTTTTATATTGATATAATTATTCTTATATAATAACAGGAAAATAATTTTATTCAATTTTATTCGCATAAATAAATCGTTAAAAAAATTATTAGGATATAAACTTTTATGAACTCCTCTTCTCGAAAGGATTGTTAAAAGTTTTATGTAATATTTAGACATGCGCGCGTGTTATGCATTCTAAATTTCGCGCTAGCAGTTCTCGATGGGGGGGATATCAATCGTAACCAGCATTCCTAATTAAGTTTCTAATCCACTTTACGGCTGTCTTGTAAAACGTTATCAGTGACTTTCCTTGTTGATTGGTAATTGGCTGATAAACGTGTCCATTCTGTGTGTGTTGGTTTTTATAAAAGAAGTTCTCTAAAGCAAACGAATGGTTATTTATTTATTTAGCAAATTTTTTTTTTAACTTAGCGAATGTGGTTTTTTTATTTATTTATTGATATATTTCTGGTTCGCGCAACATTTTAATTATAATACTTTTACTATTATATTATGTTAATCGAACACATGAATGATTCATTAGATTGTTTTAATCTATATATTTTTTAAATGATACTTAATTTTCTTTTCTTTTTGAATTTTAGAGACCTGTTTCTTGTTCCTGGAGGGCTGCTTTTGAATGACCCAGAGATGTCGGGACGTTAGTCTCCGTTTTCAAGTTTGGAAGCGGGATTTGAATCATATTTATTTGTAATCATAATGAAGATAATTCAGTTTTCGATTTTGTTTTTGGACATATGGCATCTAATAGTTTATGTCGAATGCGGAATTGACTTGCGAACTGTAAAATATGAAGGTAAGTTTATGTAATTTCTGTCTTCATAGAATTTGTTTATTCGATGTGGAACAATTTAAATATTACAGTGGAGTAATTAAATACTATACAGTAGGGTAATTAAATATTAATTAATTTTTCATACTAATTAATATTTAAATTGTTGCATATCGAATTAACGGAAATTTAAAATAATATTTAAATTGCTGATCTTCTAATGTTTTTTGCACGCATAACATAACAAAAACATAAATACCGTTGCCACACATTTTCAGTTTTTGCGAAATACTGAAATTAATTCAGTAATTAAAAAAAAAATTGACGAATTATAAAATGCATGGAAGTATATTATTATAAATTCTAGAAATTTTACAGATTAATACTATCTTGACACAATGCACTTTCTTCTTATTTATCTTGATACCATTAAAATCGGAATAAAATATATACTGTATTTACTGGAAATTTAGATAATAAATTGTATGCTTACTATATTTACTCGAAAGTAAAACTTCCCTATGTTTTTTTAAATAAAAAATAAATAAATAAAATTTAATTTAAAATAAATTTTAAGAAATGAAAATACACGTAAATCTTTAATAACGCCACGATTCTGATTAGAATTCTGTTGTTTCTGCTTAAAATGAAAGGAAGCTACCTACTTAGATGCACTATTTTATGGTGCTGAAAAAAATGACGCTAAATAATTAATACAGTAAATTCATAATACAGTATTACCTGTTAATTTCCAGGCATACCAGTAACCAGTTTAGTGGATGCAGGTCTAAACCTAAATCACTGAAGGAGCCGTGGCTTTTATAATTAGCAATAGTTATGCAGTATATATGTATGTAATAAAAACAGACACTCATTGTTACGAAACGCATTCAGTTGACATTTGCGGCCACAATTCATAGGCACTCTAATCGTGTCTGAACAATTAAAAAACAAGAATTAAAAAGTAACGCAACAACATCATTACTTACGTCTAATCGTGTGAACAATTAAAATCATTCTTGAAGTTCCACAGGAAGTAAAAACGATTTTGAGGTTCTACAGAAAGTAAAATCGTTCTTGAGGTTCCACAGAAAGATCTCGACTTTTCTAGGAGAACTGAAATACCTCTGTACCAATCACCAGCAATTCAAACGGATCGCGTTCCGTCGTTTTCGCATTTGAACAAAATTCCTATTCCAGTTTTAAATTTGCCAATCAGTTTTATAAAATTTTTGAATATATATCTTAAATTATTTCAGAAATGTGAAAAAAATTCCCCCGACGTGATGCTTGGCAATTTTAAAAACAAAAATAATACCCTTTCAGTACGATACTTAAAAAATAAATGAAAAAAAATAATATATGGTAATTAATTACCTGTGTGGTTTTTATTTGTCATGTAAACAGGTAATTATTCTATACAGTGGGGTAATTAAACTTCTTCTCATGCTGCAAATTCGTAACAAATTTTAGAACAAAAATATGTATATAAAAAAAGGGGTCTTATTTTCTAGTAAATATGGTAATTTAAGTATCGTCTTATATAGCCAGGCCTATACTATATTTAAATTCTATAGTTAAATGTATAGCCTGCATTTAAAAAATATATTAACAGTAAGCTGTTACAGTTACAGAGAACAAATTTTGAAATTTGTCGAATGAGAACACTCATTTTTTTTGCTAAGCAAATTGTTCAGCGCATTTAAAAATCGGTGTTGGAACAATTCTGAAAATTTCGAAATGTTTTCACTGTAACCTTAACCCTGAGAGTTTTGCTGTTTTAAAGGTGCAGAAAGACTTAGCGGGTGCAAAACAAAACATCTGTCTTCTTTGTCTGTCTGTCTGTCTGTCATCGCAATAACAATTTCGTCAAATAAGTTTCTGAAATTTTGTTTCCATTGGCTGAATGGATAGGGCTGTAGAGATTTATATATCGGGGAAGTTTTTTGATGGCCACCCTGTAAAAAGGTTTTAGACAACAAACAGAAATTAAATTAATTTTGAGCACTAATAAAGTTAGAAGCTGAGTGAAACAGTTTTCATTCCTTCGCAGAGTGAAAATGACGCTACTCTAATGCGCTACATTACATTATATTTTAGATTGCAGAATTATTTTTATTTAAACCTTCAAGCAAATTAATTAAAATTTATTCTTTTCACCGTTAAGATAAACTCCTGTTAAAATATTGTTGTAAAAAAACGGTTCATATAAACATGTAAAACAAGAAAAAGTTTTTGTTACTATTTTATTTATTTTTTCATTTTACATGTTTTTACATGCAGTAGTACCTTGAAACACGTTGAAGTCATTTTAAGAAAAAGAAAAAAAGTAATTAATTTTATTTAATTATGTGAGATTTGAATAAGCAGATTCAAACGTGAAAACATTCAGCGCGTGATGCAGTTCTTAGGTAGTTGCTTCTGC
This sequence comes from Stegodyphus mimosarum, assembly GCA_000611955.2. Taxonomy (NCBI): domain Eukaryota; kingdom Metazoa; phylum Arthropoda; class Arachnida; order Araneae; family Eresidae; genus Stegodyphus; species Stegodyphus mimosarum. The sequence continues at coordinate 124,559 of KK120913.1, read as the reverse complement.
AAATGAAAAGAATATAAACATTTTTCTTCTCTTTGTACTACTCTTATGACAAATGATTTATGAGACCAGGGAGGGGGGATGACTACGGTGTGGGGCGTTTTTGCTTTTATGTCACTTTGACGTGCTGTTTAAGGTTACTGAACTAAGTTCAGGTTACTTGGGAGAACTGAAGGGACTAGTGGTTAAATGTAAATAAACGGAGAATTTTAAAATCTCGTTCTGCTCTTAAATAGGCGTTATATCTTGGGACTGTTTGGGTTGGCTACATGGGTGTTTTCTTCGTTTTCTCCATGTGTAATGTGAGTATGAACCAGTTTCTCTTATAACTCCTATCCAAAGACATGCTTCTCTTTAAGCAGATAGCCATAGTGTGTTTTGCCATGAGCAATTACTCCATTCGAATCCAGTCTTTCGGCGTACTTATGTGAATGTATGAAAGGAAAAATGAAAAAGAGTGTTTAGATTTTCCATTGAATAACAAAGCTTGCAAAGTTATAGTGAATTTCGTGACATTCTTCCCTATCCTGATAACATTTCTTACAGATCTTTTCTCGTCCATTTTCTGTGTTATTTCTTTGACCAATGTTATATTTTGAAGTAAAAATAGGCCATTTGAAATAATTTATTATTATTATTATTATTATTTAATATTTGAAATGTAAATAGGAAGTTTGTAATAAATAATTTTTGAAAATAGGTAATAGGTAATATAGTTTTAGCAATAAATTTTGTAATTCTTGCTTTAGAACCCATTAATCCCAACTAATTGAAACGGGGCAGTTGTGCATAACGATTTTCTGGAATAAATTATATCGTGACTTGTTTTTGTAAAAACGAAAATGGCTTAATTTTTGCCGCTAGTGTTATTTTTAAGCACGTTTACTAGAATAAAAAAATTCAAAACTCATTGTTGGCATTATAGAGACAGTACTGAAATTGGTTTGAATTTTGCATGCTTTCTCGTCTAGCGCGTGTTTTGTAACTTATAAACAGTTTATTTGCATTTAAAAATTATCTGTTAATATAATAGCCCATTTTTGCAAAATTTGGAAGCTTAAAACAAATCCCACCAAAAGTCATATCTTGCTTTTTAGAAGGTACAAGAAATACACTCCTGTTGAAATCAACATAAAGATTAATGATCAACCCATCACTGTTGTTACTTCCACTAAATATCTTGGAATTCATCTGGACTCCCAACTTCTGTTCAAGGAATAAACAGAAAATGCTCTAAGAAAAGCCATAGCTGCTAAAATTGCACTTAAACCACTCACAGAAAGAAATGCAAAATTGCATGTTCATCTTAAGAAAAGAATTTACATTTCACTAATTCGGCCAATTCTGCTTTATGCAATACCCATTTGGGCAACTGTTTGCAAGACACACAGAAAAAAGTTACAAATTTTTCAAAATAAGATACTTAGAGAAACAAAGAAAGAAAAATCTGAAATGTTTCAGATTTTAAATTACGTCCAAAGGGACGTTTAATTTAACATTTTGTGTGTTACCTTTATTTGTTAAATACCATGTTCTTCGCACTTAAACCATAAAATTCAGTTCAACAGCAATATCGCAAAATAATTTTAAATTGAGCATATCTTTAGAAATTTCGGTACACGCTCTCACGCGCTGGAGATAAAAATGTTTTTCTGTACAACGTTGGTATTGCTGGCTTTAATCAACATAAAGATTAATGATCAACCCATCACTGTTGTTACTTCCACTAAATATCTTGGAATTCATCTGGACTCCCAACTTCTGTTCAAGGAACAAACAGAAAATGCTCTAAGAAAAGCCATAGCTGCTAAAATTGCACTTAAACCACTCATAGAAAGAAATGCAAAATTGCATGTTCATCTTAAGAAAAGAATTTACATTTCACTAATTCGGCCAATTCTGCTTTATGCAATACTCATTTGGGCAACTGTTTGCAAGACACACAGAAAAAAGTTACAAATTTTTCAAAATAAGATACTTAGAGAAATAATCAATGCACCCTGGTTCATAAGAAATTTGCAAATCCACCAAGAGCTCAAAGTAAAACCAATAGCTGACCAAATTCTTTCTACCAGCCACAATTTCTATATAAGAATTAAAAATTCTAAATATCAAGATATTAAAGATCTCATCAACTATGATCCTATATTAGAAATTGCAGCAAAAAGGCCACGCTCAATCTTCCATAATAGCAAATGGTGATAATTTCAGTGAATGTTTTGTAAATATTGTAAATATGAACTTTGCGTAACTTATTTTGACAAAGATGAACTTTGTGTTACTATATATTCAACTATATAATCAAGATTCGGTGTTTGTGCAATTTGTGCTTCATAATTAACCTATTATACTTATTCTTCATTTTACTATTTTATACTTACGCATGGACTTTGCCTCCATATTTAGGACTTGAACGTTTTGCAAAGCATGTGTTTCATTACCAGCTCGACGGCTTTCCAGACTCTCATCACTAATATGTACGTGAAGTACCTGACTGAGTTCGCCTTAATGGCGGAGCGCTTAGCGCTGTGATTTTTTACTCCACAGCCATAGGGCACTTAAATCCAACGCTATCCGGTAAAAGCAGGTTAGCCTGCTAAATGCCGTTGATTCTAATTAACGATACCGATACCGATTTAAAAATTAAAAAGCTGATTTTCGAAACTTTTTTAAGCTGCGATGAAGTGCCGATGTCTGCGGTTTTAACTGGAAGAATTAATCAATCTTGAAAGTTCACTATGAATGAAAACGATGTAGGATTCTCAAGGAATAGGCAAGGTGCTGAAATTCCTCCTTTCCCTTTTTAAAAATGCTGAAAATCGATGCTTATGTTTTAGCAACTCAAGAATTATTGTAAAGAGCCTCGATATCAGAAAACAGTGACGAATAGCCATTTTTCATTGGAGGGTGGCCGTTCTTTCAACAACCGTGTTAAAATAAAAGCTTCTTTCCTACTCTCTCTCTCTCTCTCTCTCTCTTTTTTTTTTTTTTTTTTTTTTTGCGTTATCGCTTTGAACTAGCGACCTCTACGTTCTGCCTGGTTTGCTTTTAGGGATCAGACGATTATCTTCTCTCTCTTTCTCTTTTTTTCTTTCATTATCTCTATGGCCCTGTTATCTAGTCCTTCCAAGAAATTTGCAGCTTTCACTCGTATGAGTTTTTGTAGCCTTTGCTTATCTGTCCATGTTTCGAAACGTGTGGGATGACTGAGTGGTAACGATGCGATTCGGGCAGACTCTTAGCATTGCCTTTTTGCCTAGAAATTTTCAGGAATATTGCAACTAATCAGATGTTTTGCAGTCGTTTCTTTTATAGAAAATAAAACGTGGGAAATAACATTATCGTGAAATTTAAAAAAAAAGGAGTATGTGCAATAAAGGCGGAATAACCATACTAATTTTCAGAATTGTATTAATACTTTAATTTCGCGTTTAATTTTCCAATTTTAAGTGAATGGAATAACTTTTCAATGATTTGTGCACTTCGTAGCATTCATTACCTTGCCGTATATCCGTAAGAAAGTAGTCCGAAATTGTCTTTCCAGTTATATATAACAGTAAAATCTGGAATAACTGGATGTAAATTGGGTTGTAGATAAACCGGATCCCATCTAAAATAAAATAAAAAATTTGAAAGTTTTGAGCATGAGCACCGTACAAGCGACAGTACGCCTTCGCTCAGTTCCGCCCCAAATTTTGATGAAGAGAACCCCAGGGGCGATAAGTCCGTGGGTCTCCCACCCGTCTTCAACTACTACCAACCTCTCGAGAGGACTTTCGGCTCGCCGCATATTTAGAGTGCCTCCATGCCGCACAGACACTATACATGCCTTATCCGGGATTCGAAGCCGGGCCTTTCGGTATCGCGGTAGGCTTCCTTCACCGCTATCCCATCTGGGCGGCGATACAAAAATCATTCATTCGTTAAAAGTAAATTGCTCATTCATAAAATTAAATCAGGCACATTAATTTCTACTACTGCTACCATTAATCTTCTACTTCACATTCGCTGCTGTCGAAGCGTAAAATAATGCAAATAAAAAATAGTATGTATTTTAAAGATAAAAAGTAAAAGCTGATAAAGTTTGCTAGTCTCTAAACGATGTAGTAAAAGGCACACGGCTCTATAAACCACATAGTAAAAGTTCATTTTAGATTAAATACATGAAATTGTTGAGAGGTGCATGCATTGATAGTCACACTTCTGTAATGCACTTTTGTAGTTCAAAAAGGCAATTTGCCCAGAAGGACAATTAATTTCGGTTTGGCATTTTGCGTTTATTCACTATAAATGTTGGTTCACTTTCCAGATTGCTGCCACGAAATATTAGAGCCCTGTATTATATTTAAAGGTATTGAATAATGAAGAATCTGTATAAATATATCTGTTTCTCGCATTGTAATAAAACAACTAGAGGCATCCAATTTTGAATAACGTACATTTCCACTCGAAGATGGGCATATGGAAGCCCAAATCTGGAATCTACAATTTGTTTTATTATCGATTTCATATTTTATAAAACTTTAGCAAATTTTTGATTAACAAACTCAACGATTTCAAAGCGAGCAATGGCAACACTGTACGGGGGGGATTATCTCCAGCGCGCGAGACTCTGTTGCGGAAATTCTAAAGATATGATCATTTTAAAATTATTTTGCGCTATTGCTCTTGAACTGAATTTTATGGTTTAAGCGCGAAGAACATGATATTTAATAAATAAAGGTCACACTCAAAATGTTAAAAAAACGCCCCTTTGGACATAATTTAAAATCTAAAACCTTTCAGATTCCCCCCCCCGTACAGTATTGCCATTGCTCGTTTTGAAATCGTTGAGTTTCCTAATCGAAAATTCGTTAAAGTGTTACAAAATATGAAATCAATAATAAAACAAATTCCAAATTTGGGCTTCCAGATGCCTATATTAGGAGGAGGATTACGTTATTAAAAATTGGATGGCTCTAGGTACCGTCGTTTTAACTACATTTATGCAGATTCTTCATTATATAATTTCTTTAAATATAACACAGAGCGATAATATTTTGTGGCAGCAGTTTGAAAAGTGATACGGATATTTATAGTGAATTCACGCAAAATACCAAAACGAAATTAATATAATGCTGGAGCTAACGCTCCTTTGGACTAATAAAGTTAATACACAAAACGCTTAAAAAACATCCCTTTGGGCGTAATGAAAAATCCGAAAGCTTTCAGTTTTTTTCCCCCCCCGTATTTGCATAGTAATGCGAGAGTCCAGATGATGGCTACGCTCATGAATACCGATAAGATACTTATTTCAAGATTTTTCTTTTTAATGTCTGTATTGAAATTCAAACTCAGCAGTTTTTCAAAGGCAGGACATGAGTGAGTGATGAACTCTTTTGAAAATATTTTTTTTTATCGCTTGTTCGCGATAAGAAATGAGCATTTGGAAAAGTGATCTGATCTAAAAAAGGCTAGACCTCTCAATTTTTCGAGTTCGGTTGATGATGTTTAATTATTCGAAAATGATTCACTTCCTTCGTATTATAATTAAAATTACGTTAAGTTTTGTTGCTACGAAGGTCTAGAATTCGAAAAGACTGAAATAAACGAAAGGTAATTCATACTGGAATGTAATCACTTTCGTTGAATGGAACAAGAGGATGGCAAATTGTGCATTTCACGCAAACAATTTAGACACAACAATACAACTTTAAACGATGATTAGTTTTGAATTCCGAATTCTTCCTACAATAAGGCTGTTGCAGTGATAGTTTTGTTTTGAATTTCGGGTTTTTCCTGGGTTTGTGAATGGTGTATGATTTGTATGTCTTCAAAAATTACTCAGCTGAATATGTTTCGTGAAATATGTTGAACCTTAATGTCATCATACATAAAAACAAGCTTCAAGGTAGGAGCACGAAAACAGGATTATATTTTCGTCCACAAAAAAGTATTTTGGAACAATAACTATTAACTTTTCTCCCCCTTGAAAAATTTGAATCTGATGAGGCTCTACGAAGAATGAGTTAGGTTGTTATCTCTACCTTTTGGGAATCTCAAAGTAGTATTTTATGGGACAAAACAAGGTGAACAAACTTGGTTATTGTCTTCTTCAGTTGGTTCTTATTTATGGATAACAACAATTCCCAACTTTCTTTGCCATATTTCATTCTGTTATGTCCATGGTAAAAACCAGATGAAAGAGAGAGACGTATTGTTTAACACTGTCTGAAATCATAGGAAAAAAAAAGTGCAAAATTATTGTCTGGTGCTATATTATTATCTTTTCTTCTTAAGGTGTCAAAGTCGCACCTAAGGAAGGCGGTTTATATCAAGACTTCCTAGTTTTTTGTAATGAAAGGCTTGTTTGCTTAGCAGTTGGAATTTCTTAAATTTCTGTTTACTGTTAACGCGTTTATCTGGAATTAAGGTAACATAAAAAAGAAAAAGATAGTCAAAAAAGATAAAGGCAAATTCTTATAATTGCGATGCGAATATATTTTGATCTTTAAATATAATTTCGTAAAATTTGTATTCATCTTAAACTCTTCTCGAAATTGCGCAGATCTGTCCGTTGAATAGAACTGCTTATTTTAGCTTATTTATTTATTTTGTCTGCCATTTAGGATTCTAGAATTTGACATAGTTTCGTAATTTTCTTTATGCATTTAAGTAAAAAATTTTCTAGAAATGTATCTTGAAAAACTATACTGCAAATTGGCACAAATAATTAATTTTTCGACTACTTTTGTTTACTCAAATCAGTACTTTTGTTTAGTTTGTTCAAATTCTTTAATGATTTCGGAATCAAACTTCTTATTAATTTTTATAATTTGTGATAAAATGTAAGTATAATATGGAAAAAGATATCGCTGGAATAAATATCTTATGCTTTAAAACACGCTGGCTCGTGGACGATAACAGTATTTCGGCTGCAACGACATATTATTTTAATATTGCAATGCATTTTAATTAAAACTGAAACATCAAAAATCTTTCCAAGTTGCATCAGTCTTGCGCGCTGGAGATTAAAATACTTTATTTCGAGCATTGTTGCCACAGCTCGCTTTCAAATCGTTGAGTTTATTAATAAAAAATTCATTAAAATTTTACAATATCTGCATATATAAAAGAAGAAAGTCTGTTTGTTTGTTAACTAATAACTCAGTTTTCATTACAGGCATCGTAAACAAACTTTCTAAAATTCATTTCTGGGTCCTGAAAAAGGTCTTTTTTTTTTAAAAAAAAAAAGTACTAAAAAGCTAAAATCAGAGATATTAATTAAAAACTCGGAAAAACGATAATGTTCGCCCTCATTTTCCCGAGTGGCAACAGTCTCGCAAGCTGGAGAGGAAAATTTGCTTTATTTCGAAAGTTGTTGCCTCTGCTCGCTTTCAAATCCTAGAGTTTGTTAATAAAAAATTTCTAAGTTTTACGATGAAATAAAGATAGCATTAACATGTGGTGGCAACAATTTGAAAAGTGAAGGCTTCTTAAAAGTCAACCGACATTTACGTCGCGAAATCCCGTTTCAAGGGGGGAGGGAGTTTTCTCTTAACTATTCTGATTTTATTTTTTCATGAAGGAAGAACTGTAGCTTGTATTCAGTTTTGTGTGTGTGTGGGGGGGGGTATGCTGTAGAAAATTATTATTAGCCATTTCTATTATTCCAGTCAACAAGTTCCCCCTCCCCCCAAATGGAACCTTCTGTCTTTTTTCCGTAACTAACTTAATTAGGCAAATTTATGTTCAAATATGAATACAAAAATTTTTTTAACACTGTAATGCTAAGTATAATTTGTTTCTTGGCTATCGAAATATGATTCCGAATTTATCACTTTCTCGCCAACTTGAAAAAAGTAAATGCAAGTGCGAAGAATAAAGAGATCGGGAGAAATAATAAATAGAAAATCTTTCTCCGAACACGATCTTAGAGATTTCTTTTAAGGCTGAAAACCTTATGCAATTCATTTGCATGCGGTTAGCTCAATCGTTAATTCCTGTAACTTCTGGAAGAAATCCAATTCTTTACGCAAAAGGCTTGGCGAAATTCCAATTAGGAATTCAAAACTTTTATATAAAGATGGAGAATTTCATTTAGGCATTCCAATATTTTACAGAACTAAGTATTAAACCCGTTTTTCTGTCTTCTATATATGATAATACTTGGTTTCATTTAGTCCGTCTTATAAGATAAAAGCAAGGATTTTATACGTTATTCGTGTTTTCAATTTCTCTCATCTTGAATTTAATTTCATGAAATGAATATTCCTTGAATGCATATTTGCAGATTCGTGCGTATCTGTGCATTCATATATTACCAAACAACGCTGTTCGAATTTGATATTTTTTTCCCTTTTCATTTTTTTTTTTTTTTTTTTTTTTTTTTTTTTTTTTTTTTTTTTTTTTTTCCTGCTAAAGCTTTGTATTACATGGAATATTTTCTGGCAATAGAAAGACAACGTATTTACATAGAAAATTTGAGTCTGAAGATTTCAGATTTCAATCTTAATACCTCAAATCAGGTTTCGCTATTAAAAATTGCAATTAAAAAAAGTTGAAAACTGTATAACATTATAGAAATTTAAAAGGAAATGGTTTCTGTATTAATTACGTAACGTATGGCGTTAAAAGCATCTGTTTTATGAATAAGGAGGGTAGGGGGAAAAGTTTTGAAACTCACAGTGAAGGAAGGAGTTGAGCTTTAGTTCACATTATAATTTTTTATAATTTTTCTACATAGTCATAATCTCAATGCACTTACGCATTCTATGTTGTAGTTTGCTTACAGTCATAGAATGATTTGTCCTGATCCGTACGCCACTAAACGGCTGCCCGAGGCCAACGTTGGCCTCGACGGCTGCCTCAGTGACATCATCCTCTGTGTTGAAGTGACGTCCTCGAAGCGAATTTTTCGTAGCGAGGGCAGAAGAAAATCTATTCCGCCAGACTTTGATCATTTTTATGGAGGACATAAGGTGGTTGGAAAAGTGAGATGAAGCCACAATCGACCAAAGCAGCTTGTTTAGTTGCGACACAGTGAGAAGGAGCATTGGTCATCCGCTTGATGATTCTGTTCTCGATTTTTCCTAGCCATTTATCCTCCGTGCCATTCCTCAGTTTGGTATAATACTCCTCGTTAATAATGAAGCATTTCTGCACAAAATCAACAGAGTCAACCTTTCTTTTTTCCCTTCGTTTTCAAAATTCCCCTTTATTTATGTTCTGAGACAAAATTTCTGGGGACCATTCGAGCCGGCTGTTTGATCACGGGCATTTCTTGATGTGTCACACACATATGGTGGAGTTCTGCAAACATTCAGATACTGTTTTCACGTCATCAATAATCACGATTTGACGATCATCCGTGATCGTATCCAGCAAAGCGTTGATATTTTCTTGTTGTCGACAACTGACGTCCTTGTCGTTGTTCATCCAAAATATTTTCGCGTCCACATTTGAAACTTTCAGCATTTGGAAATGATACAGCTTCGTTTCGTAATGTCGGCAAAATTTCTGTTTTAGCTATTCCTACAAAGGTGCCAAGGAATTTCGGCCCATCTCTGAAACTTCATTCATGTTCCGCTTGAAAAACATGGGGAAGAAAATATGTCAATTTCATGAAATTTTGCATAGTGTATGAAATTTTGCATAGTGTACAAATCTCCAACCTGACATCCTACAAAATTTTAACTATCAGGAGTCAGTTCATACGTGTGACGATTGAAGCTTTACACCCTTCCTATGTACAACAGCAGGAGTTTAAACGTTCAGAGTAAATTTATATGGTTAGCTAGATTATTAAAAAGCAATAAAATTAATTTGTCTAAGATGGAAGATGGTTCAGAATGATTTGGTTTTGGTTCACGTTAAAATTGATCATTAAAAAGTTTGGGTTTCCAAACTGAAATCATTATTGGCTTTTTATGTAATCATGCGACGTGGATTAAATCGGAAAATTACGCAGTTACTGTCTAAAGGGAAAAATCCATCTTAAAATAGAGAGTCAAGAGAGTAGAAAATTAAAGCTAGAATTTTACTTTACATATTTTTGATTTTGCATGTATATCTGTCATCTTTTAAACTTTTTGCCGTGAAATTAGAAAAATTCTATTAAAATCAAAATTCAAAACGAGATCATCGTTTCTGTATTCATTCTACTATATTAACATAGTATAAAAAATAATCCAGTTATGCAACGTTTCTCAATCTTATGGCGGAAGCTGATTTTATACATAGTGTTCATTGAGATCTGCACTCAGAGAGCCTCAGCTAAGAATCGGGAAGCATACATGAACTGTGTTTTTCAGTTAAGATGCTTTAGGAACTGGAAGTACGGCGGACAACCAGAGTTTATTGATTTCATCCTCTTATCCCCCATAGGAAGGTTGGAAGACATGCCTCTCCTGGCACTGGGTGAGTCTGACAAGTCTGAAAGTTGTAGTCAATGATGGGTGCTTAGTTGCTTGTCGAGCTCCTCTTCCCGCTTAATATAGAGAGAAAGTATATCTTTGTCGCTTTCAGTGGCAGGTATGGTTGTACAATTTTCAACAATAAGGCTTAGCAGTTACTTAGCGCCTTTATGCAATTTTCGATTAATCCTTTGCTGAAAACTTCACATTTATGTATCGCCAGGACATAGATTTAATGTGCGTTTAAACTTTTTTTAAAGTATTGTTAAGAAAAATTGAAATATATATTTTGATTAATTTACCAAAAATTAGATATCATTAATTTACTAAAAAATGTCTGTATGGAAGTATTACAATGAAAAAATGTAGAACTAGGTCTTCTATTTTTACATCAAAAACAGAATTGAAAAGTACAAAATTTTTTATCTGAGATTCTGTTTCCAAAAATGTCGATACATTTGTGAAAAATCACCGAAAAAAGTAATGTAAAACTGAAGAAAGGATAAAAATTCTTATTTTAAAAAAAGTGAGATCCCAACACACATAATAAAAGCAGAACCTGTGTAGCATTGAAACATTCGAACTTTATTTGAAAAGAATTCATGTATTTATAATAATGATGATTGCAAATTAAAAACTGAGTACTTGTAATTATAAACTACGAATAATGTGTTTATAGAACTATTATATGCAATTTTTTTCACTTTTGAAAATACATTCAGTAACGCCGAGGAAAAAAAAAAAAAAAAAGCAGTTTTATCGCAGTTGGCAATTGTAATCCGGTAATCTGGCAATATTTGATAACTGCGCATCACTAAACTCTAGAACGTGCCAGATTATCGGACTTTTGCAATATTCTCTAACGGGAGCGTGTTCGCCCCCCCTATAGAATTTTGTCTTCATTCATAAGAGATATGTCCCTCCACATACACACGCATAGATGATGCTAGAATTAAAGAGAAAAAAGTAAATCTTAAGTAAATTCGAAGGGTAAGTTGTTAAGACTCTTGAAAGATTTTGAAGTATTCTATTGGCAGTAAAAATCGCTGTTACAGCAAAGGAGCGAAGAAGAAATCTTTTCTCCTTCGCACGACTTTGTTAACGCTCACGTTTCTCCTTATTATCGAAAAGATAGAACCTGTTCTTTTTTGTCATCTGTATCAGCATTGATCGACATCTCAACTCTCCAGGGCATAAATCTTCGAAATAAAGAAGGGGATAAAAAATATATTTCATGGAGGGTGGGTGTTCGAGGGAGAGGGGTTCCGATTCAGACCCTCAAGAATGCGAATGCTGACTCAGATTCATTCGAGTATTGATTAGCATGCGATCGGGGCAGCGCGACGTAATTTACATATCAGCAGGACATTGATTCTTATGGGGAAGGTGCGGCGCTCATCGCCGGCCTATTCTGTCTACTTTCTCACGGGTTTGCAATCTGGAAAAAAAAAAAAAAGGTCATATTAAATCTAGAAAAAAAGTGTGGTGGATAAAAAGGATTTAATGTACTTTTTTCCCCTTTTGTCATCCCCTTCGTCACAGTTAGCTTGGAAGTTGCTGAGCGTAATTAAAGGGTTCAGATATCAGACCTTGCTATCGAGAAGTACTTTTTTAACTTTCTGATTTTTTTTTTATTGTTATTATTTCTGATATGCTCAAGATTGTTTGTTTCTGTCTCTGTTTCTTTTCTCTCTCTCCTGCGCGCGCACTCCCCCCTTTTTTTTTGTTCTATTTTTGCATGTTTTCACTTAGTATAATCATGACTCTCAGGATGTAAAAAGTTGCTATAAAAATGTAACGAAAGGAAAAAAGTGGGATTTGTCTAATAAGTGGAAACTTTATGCCTGTTAGGGAAATATTTGTTTTGCAAGAAAAATTAAATGATGTGGTATACTTAAATAAAAAATATGGCATGTGTCTGTAAACAATATGCTTGCATTAAGGGACAGTAATGCCATATAACTATTATAATAATAAAGTTTATTAGTTTCTATAGAACTAAGTGAATTAGAATTAAATTAAATGAAATGAAAATAATGAGAAATAAAATTAAATTTATTGTTACAAGGCACTTGAAACAGTATACGACAATTTGAACGTTGAACAATTGATCAGCTATTGTCGTTTGACAATATACTCACCCCTTCCGTTACTGTAGGAGAGTTGTAAGACCAACTCTGTCTGTATAAATATTGTTGCGAAATGCCCAGCTGCAGTGACTGCAGTGAGATAGCTTTCCCGTAAAGCGAGGTTAGGGTTGCCAAAAAGTGGCAGGGTTGCAAAATTTGGCGCGAAATCCCCCATTTAGCGATATTTGACAACAAAATTGTCGATATGCCACAGACGGAGCGAGAACATTCTAGAGCTCATTCTTAACAGTTTTCTCGAGAATATTGTCGAAGATAGTTAAAGCTATATATCCCCTGGAGCTGCACTTTGGCTTGAAGCTGTCTTCACCGTTATAGCCTGAAGCTGTTTCAGCGTTTTTATCGTAGTTTTTCGACGAATGCAAACGTGTCTTTCGAACTGTCGCGTGTAATAGTGCTTACTGGGCATTAAATTGTGTTTTGGTTCTTCATTAAGTGTTATCATCAATTACTCCAAATCAACGAAACCGTAGAACGCAACAATATAAATGCAATATTTATTTCAGCGCCTTTTAAAGTCTTAAGATTTGTTATTGATTATAGCAAGGCACGCGAGAGCTGTGTGCTTAAAAAGAGGGATGCTTTCGTGGCGATTTTTCTCAGGAAACTGGTTCATGTTCATGTGATATGTGGGGAAAATCACTAAAGTGCCCAGCTCGATCGCATTCGAATCCGAATCGAAATTTCGGCAGTTCACTTGGGCTGTATCTTATCTGTGTCGATACTGCATTAATTTTGGGAAAGCGATTTCTTGAAAAAAGCGGCATTCTTTGTCGAGAATCGGAACTCTGATCTTCAGTGTACTGGAGTGATAAGTTAACTTCTTTACCGCAAGATCATAGTGGAGAGAATGTGTAATTCCATACATCTTCCCACATCTAAATGATGTCTAGGAGGGAGAGGCCACTCCCCAGTGTAATCGACAAACCAAATTGATGACATTGTGGTTTGAATATCGATTCGCCCGATTTATTTTTCGTCCAGTTTTGGGCACCAGCTGATGAATGTCTGTTTTCCCAATTATCCTTCCGCTTTAGAACGAAGGGCGGTTTGATGCGTTTTCTTTCTTATGTTTAAAGAAGTAGTGTAGTATCATTTATCAGTACTAATCAGTATACTCTCATTGATGTAGTAGTACTATGCAGTTATAGTATCATTGATCAACATTATACAGTATAGTAACATTGATATAGTAGCAATATGCAGTATCATGGATCACTACTGTGCAGTATACTATCACTGATATAGTAGTACCATGCAGTTATACTATCATTGATCAACACATTACAGTATAATGTCATTGCTATAATAGTACTATGCAGTATCATTAGTCAATACCATGCAGTATAGTATCACTTATATTAATATATATATTATGCAGTGTACAGTACAATGCAGTATAAATGTCATTGATCTATATCTACATAGCAGTATAGTAACATTGATTATAAATGAAATTTCCACATGCATTAGCAATGTTTATTTTTACCCTATAACAAAACTTTATTGTGAAAAAAAAAGTGAATCATTTGATTAGTGTAGCGTTAACGTTATATTTTTACTTCCTTGTACGAAGTAAAATTGGTAATCGCGAAAAATTTCGAGTATCATATTTCAACGAAAATATCCATTCTGACCGCAATCGAATGCAATTTCACAATGTTTTTTCGTGCGTAAGGACAGAATAAAAGGCTCTTTTTCCCCAAACGAATTATAAAATTGATTTAAAATGGATTCAGAAGAGATTTTTTTTTTTCGTGGCGTCTGTAGGTACGTATGAACATATGTATATATCTCGTATATCTCAAAAACGAGTAGCCTCAGAACGTTGAAATTTTGTACATAGGATGAAGATGCGCACCTCCTATTTTGGCTGTAATCGGTCAAACCAAAAGTGTATAAATATATGTTATTCAATTAAGGCTATTCAAAAAAATTTATACACTTAAAACTAGAGTTTCTACGCAGAAACAAGCAATTGGGCCAGCGGGCAAGAAGCCAGATTTTTCGGTGCACAGAACTTTTGGTCCCACTCGGTAAGAAGACACTGAAGGTGCAGAAACTGACTTAATTCCCTAGTCTGCTATGTTTCAGATGTAAACAAATATGCTATGGTAAAAAAAATTAGGCTTAGTTGCGCTTAAACAATTTTTTAAGTGTTGATACTTCTACAACTATTGCATGCAGATTAACTAAAATCATAAAAATCTTAACCGGAAGATAAGAACAATATAATTCAATCATGTACTGAGTTAGCGAAGCCGAGTAACAGAGTGTATATATATGTACATATATTTATAGATATTTGTTTGTTTATTGCAAATTTATTTAAGGAGTTGTTTACTGCAAACTCAAATAAGAAATTCTTAAGCGGATGGATTTCGTAGCAAATAAAAATGCAAAACAAGTAGAAAATGCTTTATGAAATCCAAATGAAATGAACTGATAATTTAGTCACAAAACAGTGCTTAAATTTTGTGTCTTGATCAAGGAAGAATTAATGGAGACATATGTGTGCAATTTTTCGTGAGCTGTTAATTGTCTCCTAGAAAAGAAAATAGAAAACCTTATTCGTGTGCAACTGCAAGTCCGGGGCGCTGTAGTAATAATAAAATATTTTGCTTACAATTTTTTTATGGAAGCTTAAGTACCATAGACCTAATTTAAAGAAATCATTCTTAAAGCAAATATTGATTGTGTGAATGACTTCAGACATTCGCGAATTGTTAATAAAGTATTAAACTGCTGAAGAATACAGAACTTCCAGGTAATAAAAAATAATTTAAAAAAATAAATAATAATAATAAAAACTTGAAATGTTTCAGATTTTAAATTACGTCCAAAAGGGCGTTTTTTTAACATTTTGTGTGTTACCTTTATTTATTAAATATCATGTTCTTCCCACTTAAACCATAAAATTCAGTTCAACAGCAATATCGCAAAATAATTTTAAATTGAGCATATCTTTAGAATTTCCTATACACAGTCTCACGCGCTGGAGATAAAAATGTTTTTTCTGTACAACGTTGCCATTGGCGTTGAAATCCTTGAGTTTATTCATCAAAAATTCGTTAAAATTTTACAAACTATGAAATCCATAATAAAACAAATTCCAAATTTCAAATTTAGGCTTCCAGATGCCCATATTCGCAGTAGGATTACGTCATTCAAAATTTATGCAATTTCTTCATTATTTAATTTCTTCAAATATAATACAGAGCGATAATATTTGGTGGCAACAGTTTCAAAAGCGAAACGGACATTCAGAGTGATTGTACGCAAAATCGCAAAACGAAAACAATAGTTCCTCAGGAACAAAGCCCCTTTGGACTAAAAAACCGAAAATTTGTGTATTAATAATGTGATAAAATATTGCAGGGCTGTAAAATGTCTTTAATCTGTTTAATAAATTCCCTTTGGAATGTTTTTGTGCTCAGAATTATATAGGTTTTAAAATATGGCTTGCGGGAAATGCTACAAGTTACATCTGGTAGTAGATTGCGAACTGTATCTTGCGAAACTCAAAGATTACTACTATCTTTGTAAGCAGTGTTTGTTGATTTACTAATTAGTTCAAGGATTTCCCTAATAGACGGAATAGATAATTTAAGCAGAATATTGTGGACACTATTTCTAAATGTTATAATATCTGGGGACGGCGTTCGCAGATGAATGATAAGCGATAATGTCCACAGTCAGATATTCCCTTTAGATAAGATTTGAAAGAATTTATTTTAAGATTTGCAATATTGTCACTATTTCTCTTTTTCGATCAGTTCTGTCTGCGTCGAATTTTAGGCATGCGAACTTGTACATCACCTTTTTTGGGGGGGGGGGGGT
>KK120913.1:45933-72551 GCA_000611955.2 Stegodyphus mimosarum | reverse complement strand
TTTTTTTACTAAATTCAGTTCAGATATTAGAAGTACAGATTAAAGTTTTTAACTATTCCTGTAAATTAAGACATCAGAAAAATCACACATCAGACAAAAATTACTGGAATTATTTTTGAACTTTCCACCTAACAGTTATAAGTGTTCTCCACCATCATCAATATACACACAATATTTTGTTGACTGCTGGAAACATGGAGATAGTTCTGGAATCTCTTCTATAGAATATTGTTTGAAGCAATTAACATATTTTTTTGCACCTCATCCATGTCATTTAATTACTTTTCAAAGCTTTCTTTATTTGTGGAAAAGACAAAAGTTGAACTAGTAGATTTGGTGAATTGCATGACTGAGACACAAGCAGCATGTTATTTTTTCTCAAGTATTATTAAACAAAGAGAGTTTCTTTAGACATCTTATGAATAAACTTTTGGTGATTGTCATTAGTAGGCTGTAACACTTTCTCAAGGTTTTCCTCATTTCTTCTTGTTAGTGGATGTCCAAGTCATAGCAGTCTTCGTTTCAAATGTCACCCTTTTTGAATCTGGAAAACCACTACTACATATATGATTCACTTGAGACATCATCTTTAAAAGTTTGACAAAGCATAAATGTCTTCTGAGCTGCAGTTTTGATCAACAAAAAAACAAACTTTCATGCATGGTCTTACTTTTGTAAGATTACACATCACAAAAATAACAGAACAGTACAAGCAGAAACACAAATCAGTGCCAAGGATGAACAACTCTACTCAGATTGATGCTGCGTGGTAAATAGACTTAGGAAATCCTAATCTAACAAAACTTCATAATTACAAAATGCTCATGCACAGCGTTGTAATTCCAGTTATTTTTGGGTATTTGATGTGTGCATAAGTAGCTGTAAAAAGTAATTCATTTAGTCCTTCCAGCTTGAAAATTGATGATTAATTTAAATTTTACTTTTGTCTTTCAGAACTTCAAAACAGTATGGAAACATTTTCCGAATCTGCTGTTGTGTTTACTGAATTATTATTTGACACTGAACGATACCAGTTCATAGTTGGAGCAAGGTATTAAATTAGTGTGATTCTAATTATTTATTATTTCATATATTTAATTTTGTTCATCTTTTTTGATGTCTTTCCTTAGGGCCCGAGTACTTCTGATTTATACCCTTTTGATACTCACGATGCTTCATACTCTACTTGTTTTTATTTCCATACATATATTTATATATATTTGCTAAATTATGCAGACTGTGACATAGTATAATAATATATAATAATAATTTTATTATACTTTAATAGTATAAAGGTAAAAAATAAACCTTTATGTATCTAAATTTTTAGTAAAAAAATTAATGTAATTTTTTATATTAGGACAAACTTTTTGTTATTTGTGTCATATGGGTTTTATTATCATTGCGTACTGCTCTTAATATATCATCAAGGTGAGATTCAGTAAGTAGATTTCTTTGTAGCTTTTTGCGTAGTAGAACAGGATTATTAATAAAGATTACTGATGCAAAACACCGTGAACAGCTTTTTGTGCATATTTTTGCATAGTCTGATATTTTTATACTCTCTCCTCTCATTTCTTTTACAAATAACCTTCAATGTATATTGTTTTTGAGCTTGATGAATTCATGGTAAATAATTTTTAAAACATAATCGGTATCAGTAGTCCTTGTTGTTGATTACACAATGAGCAATCCATTTTTATTATATATATTATTTATAAAACGTGGTAAAATATAAAAGCTTATATTGTATAAATTTCTGTATAATCTGCTTTTGCACTTTGTCAAATTGTCTCTACATTTCTCTTTAATCTACAATCAAAATCGAAACAAAATACAATTCAAAGCAATAAAATTTAAGGTAATTTTTACCTTATTTCTTCATGTATTCATAAGATTTGATGCTGGGGAGGTTGCCAATGTATAAAACTAAAACTACTACTATAAAATCAACAAAACAACATTTATTCATTATACATATATTCAGAATATAATTCACACAACACGCTTAACAAAAAGAGCAAACAGGGGAGTCATCAAAGTCTCTGGGTGTGCACAGATCTCCGAATTTTAACCACATGTATTTCATTTCACATTATGGGGTGTTGTGACATTTCCTCCCACTTTGTGTTTTGGAGAAGGAACACAACCAAAGTGACAGTTAGTAGAGTTACATTCAGTCTTTGAATTGGTGTCACTACTCGTCCATATTTGGTTCTTAACATGGGATGTTCTGGACAATGTTTTCTAGGAATCTCACTATCATGAATATTTGGAGATTTTATGGAATGTGTTGAAGATGGCATCTTTTCCAGGAGATAGAATAGTTGGTGAACTGTTTGTTTCATCTGAAAGTGATTTCAAACTAAGCAGGATTCTCTTATCATCTTCATGAGAGTAAGATATTTTGTGTGGTCTAAGGAGTCTTTATGTGAGTCCATTCATTTGTCTTATACCCATTCATTGTCTTTATGTGAGTAACATGAGCACTTTTGTCTTGTCTCAGATAAAGGTGGCCAAACTATTAATTTGTTTTTGTCACTTACAATGAGAACAAATTGATTTACTCTAAGGGTGGTTGTGTGTTTGCACTTTGAGTAAGATTTCTATTGGCCCAAATACTCTATTCAGAATCTTTTCATGAAGTCTTGTTTAAGTTTCTGAAGACAATGAAAACATTTTTGTAAATTAGTTAAATCAAAAATGTCTTAATTCGGGTAGAGATCCAGTAGGTATTTCTCGTAAAAATAAGGATCCTTTAAAGGTTGTGAGTCTTCAGCATTTTCTGACAGATCAGTCAAGGGATGGCTATTGTATATATAATCTGCTTTGTAGTAGATGGTAGTCAGTTCATAATGTAGTTGGGCCCATCCCATCACTCTTTGGTCATTCTGATTAACTACTGCTGCCTCTATCCTCCCCACCAAGCAGTAGTAGGAGGGGTGAAAATTCACTGAATACTAATTTGCAAGAAAGCTTGTTTTATATCTGCTGTAACAGCAAATTCTTTCATATGTACAAAATTGAGTTAATATTTCTAAAATGGGATCCATGAGATTCATAACATTCAATAGACATCCATTCACAGATACTGAATTTTTAGTATGCATGGAGGTATCAAACACAGGCCTAATTTTCATTGTTGCTGAATTTTAAATACCACTCAATGAGGCAAGAAATGGCCAGGAGTCACTGCATCATCTTTCTTCAGGTCTTCGATTATTCCATCCTTTAACCACATTTATAAGATATCATGATTATATACTCCTAAAATAGACTTCTAAAATGTTAGGTGTTCAAACTAGATTCTTCAGTAGACTTCTAAACTGTTAACTGCTTTCAGACTGCTAATGGAGTATGCACAATCTTCTTTTAGTTAAGTTTTTACTGTCAGGGAGTGTCGGATGCAATATGAGCCAAAGTAATGTTACCTTGCCTCATTAACTTTCAGACTACATTGAAAATGTTCAAGTGCAGCATGGTGCAATTCCACAGCAGTTTGACTTGACTTTCATTTGGATTTAGAATACCAATGTGCTCTAAACTCCACATGCTTAGAAGGTTAATGTTCTTAGTGAGTAGAGATGTGATCAATAAATACAATTAAACAATGTGTTTTCTGTAATATTTTTTGATAAGGTCAAGTCAATAGAAAATAGTGCTTATTCTTTCTTTATATATATATTCCTATGTAACTCTGTGAATTCTATGTGTTTTTTTTTAATTCATTTAAATTATTGTCATTTTTACTTTCAGGGATTATATATATCGATTGAGCCTTGAAGGTCTGAGGTTATTAGAAAAAGCAAAATGGTCAGCTCCTGAACGGGATATTAATACATGTATTCAGAAAGGACAGTCTGAGGTTATTTTTCTCTTTGTATTTTATTAGATGTTTATACTGTGTTTGGAGGTTACAAAAATAAGAAACTAATTATTGATTATACATAATGATGTTTCTCAAAACAAATTAGTAGTTTATATGTGAGGTTTACATGATCATAGAAGTTTACTGTACATATTTAATCTCCGAAGCTAGTGAGAATACAAAACCAAGAGATTTTGTTTTATTTACTTTAATAAATGCATGTTAAAGTTACATTTACCATTATGAATCAGTAACATAAAAATAAATTTATATGACTTGTTTTAATTTGTTTCTATATTTTATTGTTATTATTTAATGTTTCTGTTTGAATGCATTTTAAAGATAATTCATTTACACAAATTTTTTCTTTTTTAAATTTTAATAGTAATAATAATAAATAATAGTTTCTGCATGAAACTTGATTTAGAAACCAGAAAAAAAAAGATACTTCTAAGCTCTTTTTAGATGAAATTATGTAATATTCATATATAATAAAATTTCTGCATATGTTGAATATGTTGAATATATGTAATTTTTGGTCTTTCTTTCTTTCTTTCTTTTTTTTTTTTTTTTTTTTTAGGGTTTTTTTTTTTTTTTTTTTTTGTGTAAGTGTGTGTCATTTTTTATGGAATTTTTACTCATTATTTATAGCATGTAGTTAGCAGTCTTCAATTATCATTATTATTCTTTTCCCTTATTATAGGAAGACTGTCACAATTATATACGGGTCTTGCTAATGCATAATAACAGGTTATTTATATGTGGAACAAATGCATTCTCACCTGAATGTTCATGGCGAGATGTAAGTTTCTAATGTTCTGTATTACTTTAAATATAATTTAACTATGCATATTGTAAAGTTATACTGTGCTTAAAAGCTGTATATGTCCATTCACAAACAATATTTGGAACTGCACTAGACATAAATGTTCACATGAAATCTAACTAGATGTAATGAATTCAATTTATGTTTACATGATATCTAACTGTATGTAAAGTTTTATGAAAAGAATGATTTTTTTATTAGTTCTAGAATAATTATAAAAATAAAAACAATTGCAAAACAAAATAAACAGAAAAGAAATCTGAGTTTTCAGATTTTATATTACGCCCAAAGGGGCTTTTTTGAAATGTGTTGTATGTTACCTTTATTTATTAAATATCATTGTTTTCGCACTTAAACCATAAAATTCAGTTCAAAGGCAATATCACAAAAAAATTTAAAAAGAGCATATCTTTAGAATTTCTGATACACAATCTCGCACGTTGGAGATAATTTTTTTTTTTTTAAAGTTTCGTTTCAGTGTTGCCGGTGCTCGCTTTGAAATCATTGAGTTTGTTAATTAGAAATTCGTTAAAGTTTTACAAGATGATAATGAAATAGTTAATAAATTCCAAATTCCGAATTTGGGCTTCCAGATGCCCATATTCGGGGGGGGGGAGATTACGTTATTCAAAATTTGATTTATCACAATGCAAAAAACATACAACATATATCTGTGCAGATTCTTCATTATTTAATTTCTTTAAATAATATACAGGGCGATAGTATTTGGTGGCAACAATTTGAAAACTGATTCAACACATTTAAACTTTCAATGCAAAATGCCAAAACAAAATTAATAGCCTTTCTGGGCAAAATTCCCCTTTAGGGTAATAAATTTTTCCAGATTAATTTCAGATTACATTTTGATAAAATAGATTGGATTAAGGGAAATAGTGGCACTTTGTGCTGCGCTGATGTTTATTTCACTATATTGCTCATTCATTAGTATCAATAATAGTGTATTCTTTATTAACATTTAGGTGTTCCTATCCAGCAGTTGCTAGTTCATCCATTAACCCTCCAAGCATTTCGGGTTTAGCCCTGAAATTTCGAAGTTCCTCAAAATGTCATGAATAAGTGGTATTTTCTTGATTTTAATTAAAAAATTACCCTCTCATTTTGTACCTTGATTTCTTTAAGATATCAGAAATTTTCATGTGTAATGAATATAGAAGGCAGCCTTCTATACGGATAATCCAGCCGTAACGCTGAGAGGGTTAAAGCAACTGAAAATCTAGGAAAGACATGTTCCTGGATTGATACTCATTCTTCCCACTTATTCATAATAATGTCATTGCACCACTTTTAACAGACTACCACATGTGACAACTGGTGCTGTGTTGACAGAAAAGTTCTCAATATTTTGATGAAATTTTTCATTTCTGTAGTGGGGGAAAATAGTGCAGGATTTTATTGGATTCTTGGAAAATCATGATGCATTTTTTTAACTGAAGGGGCTAGTTCAAAACTAGTAAAGAAGGTGGAAAGTAATTTGTATCTGTAGTGTTGTCATGCCATTTAACAACTCGCAGTTTCAGGGAATGGGCCCACCAGCGGCCGAGCGGTAAAGACGCTGAACACTGGTAGTTCGGTCCGAGGTTCGAATCCCACGAACGGGCTGGCTGCATGGGTGTTTTCGTGGTTTTCCCCATGTGTAACGTGTATACGAGCCAGTTCCCCTTAGAAAGTCCTCCACAAAGGCATCCCTCCCCTTAGGCAGATAGATAGCCCTCGTGTGCTTTGCCATAATTAAATAACCTAACCATCCTAGGGGGAATGAGTGATTGGTTTGTGTTTTATAGATTTTGTAACAAGTTGAAGACAGAAGACTAAACTGTGTATTTTCACCATATTTTACTCTTTTACTTCCATAAAAGGACATTTAAATGTTAAATGCTACACACTACATGTTAAATTCCACTTAGGATCATCTCTACACTAATTATGACATATTAAATGGCACAATGATGTTTGGTAGTGCCACTGATCATTCTTCAACTATCCACCTGCACAAGTTCCCGAATTCATTTCACACTTTTTATGTTATATGCTTGTGGAAAGTCTGCCAGATTACTTGTTCATTACAAGGATGTTCTTTGACCTTTGTAATACTTGTGCCTAGGGATTGCAATACAGGGATACCGAATACCGGTATTTTGAGCCATTTGTACAATTTTGTAATACCGATATTCACAAGTTTAAATACCGTTTTTTCGGTTTTTACTAGAAATTTTAAAATTGTCTCCACTATATGTTCAGGGGTCACCAACATAACAAAATAGTATACATTTTTGTTTTTATGCCTCTCTAATGGACGAAATTAATTAGACTGTGAACACAAAGTTGCATCGTACAGTCTAGGGAAGTGAAACAATATTTGAATCATCCAAGGAGGCGGGCCAAAACTGTCCTGTCCTATTACAGCTCAGAGCGGTACTGCACATGCACAGGATTCATAGATTGATATTCTTATGTGTGAAAACAAGGTTGTAGTTGTGAAGAAAGTACGTAATATTCCAAAAAATTTGATATTTTTTAAATTAGTGAGCTTGTTATTCACGTTGTATTTGCAAATCATACTTTAGGGTTTCAAAATACTTTTCAGATTTATTATATACTCATAATTAATAAACCCATAATAATGAATAAGAATAACTTTAAAATATATAAAAAAATCTGTTGATAATACTTTTGGTTTGGTTTCATTATTTATTTGATGAAAAGACTATGGTGGCACAATGTAAAAAATGTTCAAGAGTTATTAATGTGAATGGAGGAAGTACAAGCGGACTCCATACACATTTAAAAATGTAACATGAGACAAATTTGTTAAAGAGGAAAGAATCTAGTTACGATGAAGATACAAATATAAACACAGTTTCTGAGCCCAAGCCATCAGGGATTTTAGATTATTTTGAAAAAAAAAAAAAGATAATTTGGATGAAATTATAAGTAAAATGACAACATAGATGGTTTGCCATTTCGAATGTTTTGCACTTCTACTGAATTAAGAAAATCATTATCTGCCAGAGGTTTTAAAAATCTAGCAACATGGGTTAACACTGTAAGAACTGTTATAAACTACAATAATGATATTCACAGTTCTTTGAAACACAACTTAATACAATTAAAAGTAAATGGTGAAAAACTTAGTCTTATATCTGATGAATGGACAGTTGTAAGAAATAGATGCTATTTAAATATAAATATTCATTCAGAAAAAATAAAGTTGGAGACATGTCTCGGGAAGTATGCCAGCCAAAAAATGTGTGGAAGTGCTTAAATCTAAATTAGAGAAACATGGATTATCTCTGAAAGAAGCTATTGTATCCATAATGACTGATGGAACAACGGTTATGAAAAAAGTTGAAAAGTTGATTGGTGCAAATCAGCTATTGTGCTCATAGAATTCGATTAGGAGTAGTAGATGTATTATACCCCCCCCCCCCAAAAAAATGGAACAGAAGAACCCAAATGCTGTGGATATAGAAACTTCTGATTCTGACTTTGATTCTGATTGTCTCTTGAACAAAGTGAATTAGCGATAACTAAAAAAAAATTCAACAAACCAAAATACAATATAGAAATCAGTTATATCCAAAACGATCTGATGAGAAATCAATTTATTTGAAGATGAGGGATTTAGAGGTAAATACTTAAAAAAAGTATATCGTGTATTGCTAACAATACCACCAATTAGCACAGATGCTGAAAGAGCTTTTTCTACAGCTGGTAGTTTTTGCATAAACTTACGTTCAAGGCTTAATGACAGTACAATTGATGCATTATGTTTTTTAAGATCACATTTCAAAAATTTGTAATAGTACCATAGACTGAATAGTACCATAGACTAAACTGTTTACACTTTTCTGTGATTTAAATGCATAAGGTGTTCCTTGTTTCTTTGCGTTTTTGTGATTCTTTGTATACTGTCATAATTTATAAGTTACAAATTATTTTTTATGATATTTTCTCTCGCTAACAAAACAAAGAAACACCTGTGTTTTCTTTCTTTTTCTAAAATTCCTACTACTGGTATTAAAACTGGTATTCCGGTATTAAGATCTATAAAATACCAATTACCGGTATTGAACTCTTGGTCCGAAATTACAATCCCTACTTGTGCCACTCAAAACACTGCATAAAGTTTAATGCTGTAATCTTGGCAAGCAGTTTTTGAAACAAGATACACACCAGCAACTTCTGCTATGTCAGTTACTTGTAACGTAGCAAGAAAAAACTTTTTAACAGTAAAACATAAATTTATTTACAATATATGGAGATCTGAAGAGTCAGTGTCTTTGTGGTCAATATACTCAATGTAAAATTTCATCTTAGCTTGTTGTTCCACCTTCCCATCCATGAGGTGATCACAGAAATGTGATTATAGCAACTCTCTATATCAACACAGCAATGTCTCTTGGCATACTCTCTTATACAGATTATGATCACTATAGATACAAGTTCATAATCCTGTATTTACATTTGTTGAGACTCTTTGAAGTTAAATCAGTAATTTTTTCCTACGCCCATGTATATAAAATAAATAAATAAATAAATAAAATTGTTTAGTGTATAGATATTTTTTTTAAATTGTTGATCAGGTTAATTCCCTCCATACTGTGCATGAGTGGAAATCTGGACTTGCTAAGTGCCCTAGTAATCCTCATACTAACAGTACAGCTCTTATGACATCTGAAGGAGATTATTATTTAGCGTCTGCCTTGGACTTTTCATCCCAGAACTATGCTATCGTTCGTATAATGGGAACTGAACCATTTCTGCGGACCGTACAGTATGATCCCAAGTGGCTGAATGGTAAGTTAGTTATCTTTATAATAATGCATTATATACACCAACTTCAAGTATTGGTGAATTTCAAATTGTATTTTTTATTGAAATGAGAATTAAACAGGGCTGTAATTTTCTGGTTACTGTATTTATGTCTAAATTCGTATTAAAACAATAAAGGAGAAAATTCTTATAAAACTGAAATTTGAAGTAGATTGTTGACCATAATAAAATCAAATATTATTCTGTTAGTAGAAATGTCATTTAGCTGTATTTAACTTACATAATTAGTTTATACCTGAAATTGGCATCATTAATACAAAATTAAATCTCCTAAATTAACTAAGAAATTTAAACTGGATATAAAATTTAGTGCCATAATCAATTAATTTTATTAGTATGAATTTAAAAAAGGGTAAATGATTATTTGTATTTGTACTGATTTTATTGGCAAGTGATAGGAATGCTGGTTTCCATATCTTTGGTCTTGAGTTTGAAACTCATTGAAGGCTTGGATATCTGTAAGAATGGTCTTTGTGTCATGGAAGCACTTAAAATACTATTAAGCTGAAAATTGTTTTGAGAGGCTGGTGGTAGTAAAAGAGGGATAGGAGCCCTTTAAATCCATCTGCTGAAGTCCATCAAAATTAGGACAGAGCTGGGCAATCTGCTAAGCCTTTAAGTCTAAGATAAGTGCTTACTTCAGTTTCCCATGATGAATTCATGAACATAACTGAAATCTTTTCATTTAGGGGATAAGAAATAACAACATATAAAATTGCTTTTGTTGGGGGGTGATAACAGATTTTCCCTCTTATATTGCTGTTGTTGAGTGTGCATTCTTGAAGGCAACAGAAGAATAAGAATGAATACGTTCTGTAGTACTAGTTTTCATCATGGATATTAATCATGGACAGTGCAATAAAATTTGGTGGCAACAATTTGAAAAGTGAAACTCCATTTATAGTGAAATGCCACAAAATGCCAAAACAAAATTAATAGCCCTTCTGAACTAATGCACTTTGGGCTAAAAATTATTTTTAAAAGTGTCACACTAATAATAATACTACTACTGAAAAAATATTATAAAACTTTTTTATAGTTTTATAATACTTTTTTTTCATATTTATTTTACAGTAGTGTGAATTTTGCGTAACAATGAACGACATTCCTTGTTGACAAATATTGTTCCTAAGGTATTCCTGTGTTATATTTTAAAATAAACATAATTCTTGATGTACATAAATCGAGTAGACGCTTCTTGGATGTCTATATTAACTGAAGAAGGATTATGTGCTAGATAAATACTTATTATATTTTACATTTTTAAACTATATAATTACAATATATATCTATAATTTCAGGAAAAGCATAAATAACCTTTCTCTCAGTAGAAATTACGTTCTTGTTTTCTGAATGTGGGTCCAAATACTCTCTCAGTTCATCGCAAATTAAAATAACTATAAATTTTGGCAATCTGAAATATGCAATGAAAACATTTACTGGAAGAGCAAAAGCATCAACATATTTTCTATAAATTCGCCGCCGATCCAGAGATCAATGACCGTATTCTTCATTTAAATAAGGAAAAGTTAGCAGCGGAAGCACATACAAAGCAATTATATAGTTAGAACGTCAACTGCACAAGCCTGATTGACGGCGGGGCGACACTTTTCCCAGCGCTTCCGATGACTTCCGTACTCAGAGAATATGGGATGTCGGGCAGACCTGTTTTTCACTAGCAGCAATATCTGGTGGTCCACAAACTGTTTCTGACTCTCAGAGCGTAGAATAGGCGTCCTGGGCTGCTCATGGAGGGAATGATTCTGCTCCATGTTAGCGCGTGTCCACATCTCCAAAGTTACACAAGTTGTAATGGTCAAGTTTAAATGGAAGTAGCTTGCACATTCACCCTACAGCCTGAACATAACACTCTGCTACTTCCATGTGTTTGGTCCGCTAAAAAAAAACATCTCAAGGGGAAGCACTTCAACTCATATGACAAAATGAAGGGCACAGTGGAGGACTGGCCCCTGTCATAGCCACATGGAGTCCTTCGGTTCGTGAAACAGTGGGATAGTTGTGCTCAGGTCTCTAATGATTACTTGTGAATAAAAACTTCAGTTATACCCACAATGTCATTTCGTACCTTTTCATTTGAATGCCCCTCATAGCAAGAAGAAATGTTTACAGATTGCATACTGGTTCAAAAGTTCAGGCATTCATTTTCTGTTAGCAGTTAGTTTCTAGTGTTAAGGGCTCATTTTGATGAATTCTGTCAGCTGCAGTTGTAATAATCACAGATGTTCTTATTTGTAAATTTCAGGGTTTTTTTAAAGTTATTATTTTTTTAAATTCAGTGTAGATTTAATGAGATAGTTATTGTGTTATGAAGCTATATATCGTTAAAGTCATTCTCATTATTTCTGGCTTTGGATTTTGCACCAACATTTACTTTTTGTGCTAGGTTGCATCTTGTTAACAAAACAGTACTCAATTTTTGATCATTGCAGGCCTTCAGAAAAAGTCCATTTATAATTAGTGTGAAGCATTTTTTATTTTATACTTTGTATACTTTAGCTGTGAATTTGTTTAGACTACTGTGTTATCTAAGTGCTTTTTTTTTCTCTCTTTAGAACCAAGTTTTGTGGCATCATATGAAATTGGCAATTTTACATATTTTTTCTTTAGAGAAATAGCTGTGGAGTATATAAATTGTGGAAAGGTATGTTTTTTCACTAAGATTTTCTGTTAACATCACAATCTTTGTAATTTTTTTCCACTTGGCAGAATCTTGGATTTTGTTCACCTCTAAACATTTAGTTACAGTAATTCTACTAAAAAAATTAATTAATGTATTAAAAAAGAATAATAATAAAAGCTTTGAGAATAACTATAAAAACTTAATTTTTATTAAATATTGTTAAATAATTTTTAGATACACAGGCAGATTTGAAAAATTAAGGAACGAGGATTTATAAATTGGTATTCAGTGTACAGTTTTATTACAAATGAACATTTAGGAGGCTAAAATTTTTTAACATATAAAATTTGAAATAAAGGATCTCTCTGACTGGTGATTTGCTTGCTATTTATAACTACATTAATTCCACTGAGTACTAACATAGATGCCATGTTGCTTTTTTAGTTTATTTTCTCAAACCCTCATTTTCTTTCGAATTTTAATATGTGCACCTAATTCTAAGTCATAAAAATTATATTTGTAATTTATTTTAAAATGTTCAGAATTCAAATTTTCTAGCTTCTTGGTTTCATATGCTCCTTAAAAGTATTTATTGATCCATCAGCAACTTTGTTGCATCACAGTTTCGTACATGTTTAAAAAATGTTCCTGTATGCAAAAATTCATTGCTCAAATCCTATGTTATTCTTTCTGCAGTTAAATATGTTTGTTCAATCCCAGCAATTTTATCATGGCTTTTCTGTCTTATTACTGGTCTGGGTGTTGTAAATAGTAGAATAGCCACCATACTGCGATCTATTGAGACTTGTCCTCTGATTTCACCTTCTGTACATTTTTAATGTGCTTCCACGTAATGCTCTGAAATAATTGTTTCAAACCATACTTATGCTGTTTGATTGAGGCTCAATGTATTCTGTTCTTGCTATTTCTTCACTCCAGGAGAAAACAAAAATGCTTTGCAGTTGCAAATGAGGTATAATGACTTAGGGCTAATTTTCTTTTCTTGTCTCAGTCTGTTGCATTCATAACTGAATACTGCATTTTTCAAAACACAGCTTCATATTACGATTATTTGTGAAAATTCTGCATTCACCTATGGTGCCAGTTTCCTTGCCGAAAAGTGGCATTATCATCTTATCTTGATCAATCCCAAATTTTATTATTCTACTTAGTTATATCCTATATATGTAAAATATTGCTACAACAAGAAAACAGTTCTTTTAATCATGATAAAAAAATATTAATCTTTCAATCATACTTTAAGATCGACAGTAAGATTTTAATGAAAAAAAGAAAAAAGTAAATTATAGTAATGGTTAGCACATTTGAACAAAAGTCACTTTATTTAGCTTTTAAAAATTAATTTGCAATCTTAATAGAAAAGTACTGTTTTATTTCTATGATTTGAGGAATAGTATTACACTATTTTGAGCTCCTTAAAGACATGACAATATATATATATATATATAAATTTCTTACTTTATGTCTTTACCGATAATTTTTCAGCAGCTTAATGTGCGAAAATACCGTGCATGATTATATTATGCTTTATGTTAAAAACTTGTTTTGTAGTTATATACAGGGTGATTCGCTGCCAGACCAACAAACTTGCAGCGAGGGACAGAGACAACTCGAAATCACATAGGAATGCAAGGTCGCAAATGCCGTAGTCATGAGCTGTGGTGCAAAGAAGAAGAAGAAAACAGAAACAGCAACATTTTATTGAAAGGTTGTGCTACAACAGGTGTTTAAAATTACAACCAGAAGTCATCTGGAGGCTTGAAAGCAGCACTGTATGCAATTCCTTACATTCTGTAAGATTCCTAGCAGCTAAATATTCAAGCAATGAGGTCTTCAAGTGAAGGAAAGGGCATCTCATACTCTTCAAGTGACTCCAGAAGAAGAAGTCCATGCATGATAGCTCCCATGTAGGTCCATGTGGTACTAGCATGATGGGGCTCTTCCACATTACATGATTGATGTCCACCGACACTGCGACCTAACCTCTGGAGAGCAGTGAATAGGTAATTGTGGCCCAGTTCATTGGCCTCCCAGATCACCGGACCTATCATGCGTGAACTTCTTCTGGGATCACATGAAGAATTTGGTGTACGAGATTCTCGTTCCTTTAGTTGAAGACCTCATCGGTTGAAAATCTGTAGCTGCCGCAAGGATACATGACATGCCAGGAATCTTCCAGAACGTAAGGAATTCCAAGTAGCACTGCTCTCAGGCCTGCCAGATGACTTCTGGTCATAATTTCGAACACCTGTTGTGGTACAACCTTTCAATAAAATATTTTCCGTCCCATTAATGTGTCGCTGATTCTATTCTTTTTCTCTGCTTCTTTGCACCATAGCTCGCAACTATGGCATTTCCTACCCTGCATTCCTATGTGATTCTGAGTCATATCTGTACTCCCTGCACATCCTGCAAGTTTGTCAGTCTGGTAGCAAATCATCCTGTATACATAATATATGTGTGTGTGTATGTGTGTGTGTGTAAAATAAAATGAAAAATATGCTTGAAATCCATTTCATATTCAATTCAAAATAAACCATGTGCAAAAAACAGAAAAAGAAAAAAGAACAGAAGCAGACTGCCAAACCTTAAGAAATAGCAAAACATGCCAAAACCAAAAATGAGAAATGGCATTTACATCTTTTGCTGCATTGTCATAAGGGGGCTGGTGCAACAGAAGAAGTAAATAAATAAAATAGCATGTTTCTGAATAGGCAAGGACACAAAATTAAAAAAATAATCTTAAAAAAATAACCAAAGTAATCTGTGTCTCTCTAGTCTAGTTACAGCTGAAGTAAGCAGTACAAAAAATTGTAGCATCAAAAAAAGAGACAAATTTGAAATGATTGCAAAATAATAAACAAATTTAAAAAACTGAGTAGATTGAGTCCAAAAACAAAACTTGCAAAAATAATAATAATCTAGCATGTAAAAAACGCAAACATATGTGAAATTTTTAATTAAAAATTAGAAAAACAAAACTGAATCCAAGTTTTGAATATAAACAGGCCAGGTTAAAAAAATAAAAGTGTAATTGATAAATAAGGAAAAAGTTTTAAAATCTAATATATTTTTTATTTACGTGGACAGAGTCCAGAAACATGTAAAACAGAAGTAATCCGCCTAGGCAAAAACAAAAGAAAAATGAAAATTTGATCTAACAAAGTTATAAAATAAAGTTTATTGTAAAAATAACCAATAAAAGAGTAAGTTCTTAAAATCTGTAATACATGAGAGCAACGAAGTTTGAAATGATAAAATATATTTATATATTCCTGTACAATAGCAAAGCCTAAAATGTGTTGAGATAAACTATGACTTTAAAACTGAAAAAATGGAATAAAAATAATAAGAAAAACTTATATTGTAGAAGTAAAAATGAATCATTGGAAAAAAAAAAAAAAACATCGAATTACCAGGTTTATGAATCCAAAATCTACCAGTTTTAGTTCACTTCTTCAGTTCAATGAATGTAAAAAGAATTTGTAATTACATTAACAAATAGAAAAAGTTGTAAACTTTGAAAATTTAAACTGATAACAAGAAAATCTTCGCATATATGTGCATGTGTGTGTGATGATTTGGGAATGCTGACTGCATAAATAGATACTGCACAGATAGATTTGTGGCCCCAGTTATTTTGGCACATTAATTATGCCTATTCCAGAACATAACATTTACATTTTTGATATGGTTGTAATAAAAAGAGAGCAGCAAGCAACAGTCTAGCTAGACCTAGGGCAAGCTGGAGAAGCAAAGTGTGATGTGTTTGGGATGAAGTCTTAATTTAGAGAGTTGGTTTCAGTTTCAATATCATTTGACTGGATAATGAATAACATTATTATTAGCTGATTATCCATATTCCATATCCCATTTCTGACTATCCATATGAAGTCGCCAACCATATGCAACTAATTTTTGAAAGGCAACACCCATTTTCAAATGGCAATGCTCTTAAGAAATACATGAAACAGCAACCAGTTAACAAAATGTAAAATGAAACATCTGTAATAGAATATTTATTTTTTTATTTTTATTTTTTGGCACTGTTCTTTTGTTCTCTTCATGTAAGTAGCGATCTATTTCACTTGGAAAAAAAAAAAAAAAGGCTGAGAATTGCACAAATT
Source organism: Stegodyphus mimosarum (assembly GCA_000611955.2). NCBI lineage: Eukaryota > Metazoa > Arthropoda > Arachnida > Araneae > Eresidae > Stegodyphus > Stegodyphus mimosarum. Next base: position 56,214 of record KK120913.1, on the reverse strand, counting down.
GGGCACTGCATATGCTTTTTAGTTCCCATGTACATAATAATTTATTTCTGCTTAAAAAGCATCAGAGAATTGTACAAATTCAGCATTGAGGCTTAAATTTTGATCCATAAAATTCAGTTATTTATGAAGTACTTCATGTAATGTGAATTTTAGCATTAGCAAAATGCCATCTTTCTGAAGAAATGCAAACACATAACAAACTGTACAGGCCCATTATGATTTCTTATTTGAAAAAATGCATTCAGTGCATGGCTTATTTGCTACTCATGTGTGCATATCTGGGTTGCCGTATTATTTTGCCTTGGAAAGTACCAATTATTTAAAATTAGGTCTTTAAAGTCTGTGAAGGAATACCAAGATTTTAAATGTAATAAGCAGATTTTCTACGGCTTATTCCTTACCCCCTCTCCAGTGTTTTTCAAAAAGGAACTAAATATTGCTGTGGTATGGTGTAATAGTCAAATATTATTATTAGTCATTGTATCGAAAATTTTGCTTTGGAAAGCAAGTTTGGAAAATTCTGTTCTTTAAATAATTAATAGTTTGACTTCTTGAAAAAGATGTATACTTTTGTCAATTTTTAGAAATTAAACAAAAATTTATGTAACATAAAAGATATCTTGAATGAAAGCTTTTTCTCTCATTCCAGTGCATAATTTCACTTTGTTTTTAGATTATATATTCAAGAGTTGGACGAATGTGCAAAAATGATAAAGGAGGACAGTTCATTTTGAAAGACAATTGGACGACATTTTTAAAAGCTCGTTTGAACTGTTCAATTCCAGGCCCTTATCCATTTTATTATAATGAAATTCAGAGTATTTATTTCATTGAAAGTCATCAAATCATGTATGCTACCTTTACAACACCAGAGTGAGTAATTTAGATTTTACATATGATTAGTTTGTAACCTTTTTAAATGTGTATCTAGAACTGTGTTTAAAAAATTGAATGCCCAAACAGTTATTTTTTAGATTTTTCTTTTTATATATATACAAACTTCTATTCATCATATTTTTGCTATTTTGATTTTTTCAAATTGCTTTATTTATTTATTATTATTTTTTACTATGTGTTGAATGTTAAAGATTTTCTGCTTCCATTTCAGAAACAGTATATATGGCAGTGCTGTATGTGCTTTCAATTTGTCAGCTATACATAAAGCTTTTAATGGCCCACTCAAGTACCAGAGTAATCCAAAGGCAGCATGGGAGAAACACACTGTAACTCATAAGCACTTTCAGGTAATTTGATTTTCAAAATATTATTTTGGATTCACTTGCAGAAATAGTGCATCTGCAAAATATTTAATATTAAATTTATCCCCCTCCTCCCAAAAAATATCAAGATTTCAGAAACATAACTTTATTATTCTTTAGCTTTCTAGGTGCATTTCTTCTGTGTATTCCACACATATATTTTTAGCACATTTCCTAATCTTTCTTGATATTTTCTTAGAAGTCAGCCATTAGAATAATTTTTACATCTGTTGCAGATTTTACTGCATTTCTAATTACTGTATAAAATATGCCCTTAGATAAAATTCCACCTTAGAGAATAGAAATGAATCCACAAGATTAACATCTAATTGGTAAGGGAGATAATAATAAAGGGTTTTACAAATTATTGTGCACTTTTGGTTGTTTTTTAGCAGCATTGTGATTAGAGGCTTGCTTGTGGTAGATCCCAGTTTAGAAATTTACATTTATGACTGTAGTATCTTTGCAAAACAAAATACTATAACTAATCATTATGCAGATTCCCCCCCCCCTTATTTAAAGCATCTTATTTAAAAAAACTCTTTTTGGTCACTTTTTTTTTATACACAATAAAGAGATGTCGATCACTGCACTTTCATTATGCTTTTAAATGTATGCCATATTCTATTTTGGCTTTAATATCAACATGTTAGAATATATGTGGCATTATGTATTTTACCAAGCAAGAACACTAATATGAAACATGTACAATATGCTTAACAATTATGCACAATCTAATTTATAAGTGTTATCTTTTAAGAGCAATAATGATGTAAAGTTACATGTATTGAAAAGATAATAGAGCATTTATCTTCAAATGAAATGCTTTAAAAAATACTAAATTTGAATTTTGTATTAAATTTTGATTTTTGTAGTGTCAAAGTCCAGGCAGTACTCAGCACTTGTTAGATGCAGAAGCTTACCAGTTAACTGATGATGCTGTCCAATCTGTACATTCCAGGCCAGTATATACAAGGGAATTGGAAAGGTATTGAACTTCCTCTTTTTGAAGGGGGGCAGCTAATATATGTTTGCAATAAAATTGCATGATGTTTGTAGTTGCTTTAAGTATTTATTGGAAAAGTATTTTTTTGTTGGTTTGTTCCAACTGTGTAAATATTGTTATCCCTAGAGTATTGAGAGATCTAGAGTACTGAGATCATAGTATTAAGAGATTACATTTCAATCTTGTTTAAGCTTTTGCATGCCGATTATTCTTCAATCAATTGATAAACATCGTAAAATTCTTTTAATCTGCACATCTCAGGACTAAGAGTTGTACAAATCAGTAAATTTTACATAATATAGATCATGTCTACTATAGTTTTGTTTGCACTTTTTCCGTTTTAATATTTACATTATATCTGGATTTTTGCACATAATATTAAATAAAACAGGCTGATATCTTAAAAATCTTTTAGGCAAGATGTACTGAATATAAAACTATTATATTTTTAAAATAAGAGTAGATGCAAGGAAAATAATATCAGTACAAGGGGAAAATGTAATGGAGATGTAAAGAAATTTTTCGAAGTAAAAATGTATGAAAAAGTTTTATGAAAAAAAAATTCTCTAGCTACCTATGAAACTACTTGAGATTTAAGTTGTTAAATTAAATAAGAGAAAAAAATTAATAATTACTGTGTTTGCAAAACTCATAGCAATAACATTTCACTATATTTAATTTTTAGGTGAATTCTGTCATTATATTCCACTTATGCAGATTTGGATAAATTATACTATAAGTGGTGGTATAATAGAGGTTTTTTTTTTTTAAATTTCCCTCTTATTTAACCCATTTATTTTCACAATGTTTTCTCTGTTGAATATCAGGAAAATCTTTATAAATGCTGTTTCCAAGAACTTTACTATTTGCTGTCAATGTAAACACACTTGTTCATTATGCAGAAAGCAAAACTAACTAACTAGGAAGTGTATTTAAATTTGGACAAAGAAATCCTTGATATATGCCACATAATTTTAATGCAAGCACATGAATCCAAATATAATGTTAATTAACAGCAGTACATGCACCCAAAAGTGTAGATTTATCTAAGGCAAAATATTTGTTGAGATTCAAAGTCTCCATTAATTGCACAAAAAGAAAATGCTAACACTGGCACAGAAAATGCTTATCAAAGTCATTCAGCATTCACTAAGTTCTGAAGAAATGAACTTACCTTGTTATTGATTTATTTGATGTCTTATTATTGATCTATTTTTGTTAAAAGTTTACTTTGGTAGACATGTGAGAAAAAAATAATCATTGAATTTACTGAACTTTCTGAAAATTGAAATTTTGTTTGTTTCTGTTCCAAATGCAAATTAAATGATCATGAAGAACTAAAATTATACTGTATTTCTGTTTTCACATTTTGTTGTTAAGTTTAAAAATTTTAATTGGCTTTCTATATTAGCATTTATATATTGTTCATGAAAATATGTGAAATTTCTCAAATCTTGCATGATTTAACCTTGTTTAAAAATAAACCATTCCATTAGGGAAAAAGTTATAAGAATCTTAAGAAGACAGCAAATCTGTCACCTGAGCCCAGATGATGCATTTAATTCATATACTGACTTATAGTATTTGTTTTTAATATAGTATTTGCTTACAAATTCAAAAGCCTTTAACAACTCATCTTGAAAACCTGTATAGCAAATTGTTACAGATTGATGACAGCTAATGTAATGTAAACTTCTTTGAAGTTGAGCTTCTTTCCTATACTGTTTGTTCCCCTATATATAATATCCTCAATGAACCAAAGTTGTTCATATAGCCTTCAGTTTGTTGAGGCTCTGACACATCCCCGACTAAATCATAGGGAGCTCACAAATAAAACTTTCAATGCAACAAGTTCATTAATACTACAGCTACGACTTAAAAAATTATGTTGTGCGTTGGGGGAAGACAGAATAGAATTGTGGGATTGTGCACACTGCAGTCACAAAGAATCTTGCATTACAAGCAACCCCTAAATAACTTACTTGATTTTTGAAAAAGAAAAGAAAACGTACTATATATTAACATAAAGGGGTCTCTAGAAGTTCAAGCGAGATACTCCCCTACTTCATAAATCCGCCACTAGAGAAGCATTATATATCTGTTCTACTCTCGCAAAAAAAGCATATAGAATTTAAATCTCAAATCAGAGCATGTTCAGTAACTAAATTACTCATTTTTGAATTAAATTTTCATGGTTTAGTGCTTTCAACTTTTCATCTATAGATGGCACATAACTTAACATGAAGACCTATATAGTGGATTGCTATAACGTAAACTTTAATTAAGATTCTGTTCTTCTTAGTTTTTATATAAATATATGCAGGGCCAGTACATACTTGAATTTTTTTTTATTGGGTTGAGAAAATGCTCTTTATATATTGTGTGTGATATTTTAACCTGTTTATGCCTACTGTTCCATTTTAAGGGCATATCTTTATGCATATCAAATCATTTCTTTATAGATAAGATAATTCTAGATCGTAGTTAACAACAATAATTTTTATGTACATGGGTTAAAAGAGTATGACATCAATCTTAGACAAGTAAGCATAGCAGTGCAGAGATTTTGCATGTGCAGGAGAAGTTAAGAAAGGAAGTAGTGGTGCAATTGCTCGCAAAGTAGTATTTGTACCAGGCAGCTGCATATGTACAGCTAAACTGTGATTGGTTAATTTTAGGTTTTGGTCCCGTTTGCAAGCAGTGTTATGTAAGTTGGAAAGATCTCGAATTTGGGAGAAAAGATTAACTTAAGGTGAGAAAATTAGCTAAGAAAAAGTTAAACTAGTAAATTTTGAGGTTGCCAATTATTTCTTCACATAGCCATCATATTTTATTATATCTTACACATATGTATACTATCTTTGAACTATGAAACCATGTCTTGTATTTATGATAATTTTTATTCCCTTTTAGGCTGAGCTCTATTGTTGTTGATGTTGTCTCAACTAAGTATCATGATGATATTCATGTTATGTATGTTGCCACAAATGAAGGTGAACTTCGAAAGCTAGTCACTGTTCCAAACTCACCAGAAAGTTGCCTAATAGAAAAACTTGAAATTTTTCCCCCAGGAAAATCTCAGAAAATTAAGATCATGAAACTGCTGAAAGATACAGTAAGTACTGAAAGTAATTTTTATTAATAGTTTGAGCTAAAATATTATTCCAAATAATAATTATTGGAGATGTTAAAGCAGCTTTATTCAGTATACTATTCATATACTTGCAGGATTAGCTTCAAAGGTTTAAATATATTCTTCTTCAAATGCAGGAGTGCCATTTTGCACACCTACAATTGAAGAAGGTTTTATATTTAAACCTTTGAAACTAGTCCTGTAAATTTATGAGTATTACATTTATTTTTGTTGCCTTAACACCTCCAATAAAAGTAATAATTATTGGATAAATCTGATTTGAAAAATAAATAGTGTTTAAATTTGATATCAATAAGTATGTATTCTGCAAATAGATTTCTGTATATCTGTACATATATACGCCACATATATATTATATCATGAACTAAGTACTTATTTGTATTGCTTGCAATATTAGCAGTTTATTCTCATGTAATAATAAAGATTTCAAATTAATTCCATATATTTTATTCTTTAGAATTCATTATACATTGCAACTAATGCAACAATTCTTCGAGTTCCACTTCATCGATGTGAACGTTTTGAGAAAAAATCGTAAGTTTTCTCCAGTATACTGATTAATTTTATGTCACTTATTTATATTGGATCATTCTTTCACTGCATTATTAAAAAATAAAATAAAATAAAAGCTTTAAAAAGTCATTTGATTTGTATAAATGTTAGGTTATCTTAAAATCTTTGATACTTGTTGGTATGCTGGTGTCATCCTGAATAAATTATCACACTCTTACCAGCACCTCAAATACCCTGGTTAAGGGAAACAAACGCATGTAATACCCCACGTAGTAAAGCTTATGGGTGGAATAAAAAAAAGTTTGCAGGCTTTGGCCTGTGAAAGATAGTGCAAGAGAAGCATTGTGTAATGTGTAAATGAAGTAAAGTGTTGGGGATCAAGGAGAATTTTATTGGAATATCTGTTTAACATACTTGACAAAATGGTGCATGTGACTTAACAAAGTGCTTGGAATAAAACGAGCAGTGTGGAAGAAATAAAGTAATGACGGTCAAAATAAATATTACAATCAAAATTGAGAAAACTTAGTGTGAGTGTGTTAGATGGAGCTATGTGGTTGGAGTCACTGGGAGAGAGGTAGTGATTGGTTGGCGTCAGTCACATGTGTGTTTACCCACTGAAGTGCTGACCGCTGTTGGTGCTGCTTGAAAACTATGAAAGAGTGAGAATGTAAATTAATGGGAAATATCATAAGTGAAAATGTGTGTAGCATAAGGCCTAAAATCCTCTTCCAAGGGTTCATATTTAAAGTTATCTGCATAATTGACAGTGTCATTTGTTGTTGCTTTGGTGTAGAATTTGTTGTTGAGTTGCCCAATAAATGTTTTAATGTCCTCTACCTTTAAATCTTTGTGTAAATCAAAATTATGAATGAACCATGGGGTCCCCGTGATTTTTTGGAGGAAATTATTTTGAAGTGTTTGCAGTTTAATGAAGTCTAAATTTGAGGCAGTGGACTAGGACAGGGATGCATAGGTGAGAATCAGGTGAAGAATGGTGGTGTAAATATCCTTTTTCCTAGCAAAGTGAAGTGTAGATGTTGATGAAAGGATGTGATTGAGTTTTCTTGACACTCCTGTGGCATTAGAGATATGAGGTTTCTACATGAGAGTGCTGTTAAATGGATACAAATGATAGCGTGTTTGAGATTAAGTAATGAGGAGAGGATTGCGGTGTCATCTGCATAGCAGGCAGTAATGCTGTTGTTATCATGAAACATGAGGAAATCTGCTGCATATATTAAGTAAAGCCCAATGTTTGAACCTTGGGGGACTCCCGCTGGTATTTGTCAGTGTGAGGAATAGTGTTTTCCAACTCTGATACGGAAAGTGTGCTTGCTGATGAATGAATTTATGAGGAGGACTAATTCCCGGGAATGTCGAGGTGCATGAGCTTAAAAATGAGGCTGTTATGCCAGACACAGTCAAAAGCTTTGGCCACATCTAGCATAAGGAAAGCAGATGTTTGATGTTTATGAATGGCAGACCTAAGAAATTCAACAATTCTCACCAGCTGCATAGTTATGGAAAGACCTGTGTGGAACCCAAACTACTGATTAGACAGTGAATTGAGCACGGGATCCAATCACATGTAAACAATTCTTTCCATAATTTTTCCGAACGACGGGAGAAGACTAAACGGTTGGAAATTTTCCACTGCAGTATGATTTTTCCCTGGCTTTGGAGTTAGGATAACGGTTGCATGTTTCCACGTCGTCAGAAAATAGCTTAGATATAAACATGAATTAATGATTCTGCAGAGTCAGGAGATTTTTTTTTTATCATTTTGTCAGAAATGTTGTCGTGTCTTGGTGCCTTTCTATTTTTTTATTAATATACAGCTTGATGATAATCTGTTTGATTTCTGAGGGACAGTAAATTTTGGAATATTGTTTACAGAAGGTTGAAGTAGCCACTTTTCAATTGTGCTGTTGACATTACAACGAAAGTGGGATCGGCAGACCCACATACTTCTTAGAATCTGAAGAAAATTTCTGCTTAAATGTATTTGTAATAGCTTAAATATGTTTTAATTGTGAAATTAAGATCTTGCTGCAGGTTTCATAAGTTTTCTGCCAATAAAAAAAATGAAAGCTTTTAGATTTTATATTATGACCAAATGGGTGTTTTTTTAAAATGCACATACATACATGTTTCGAGAGCATTTGGGCAAAAAATACTTAAAAACAGATATCTTTAGAATTTCTGACAAATAATCTCATGTACTGCAGTTAAAAATATTTTATTCCATACAGTGTGTTGCCACTGCTTGCTTTGAAATCACCAAGTTTCGTAATAAAAATTCATTACAGTTTAATGTTATCAAATAGATAATAAAACAAATTCCAGGTTTGGCCTTCCAGGAGCCCATATTCGAGTGGAGGACTGCATTATTCAAAATTTGATAGCTCTAGGTATTGTTTTTTACAGAATTTCATTATGAAATTTCTTTAAATATAATATAGAGTGATAATATTTGATGGAAACAATTTGAAAAGCGATACAGCCATTTATAGCGATTAGATGCAAAATGTCTTTTGGAGACTAATAGCCCATCAGGGCTAATGCTCCTTTGGCCTAAAAAGAAAAAAGAAAAAAGTGAGGAAATTATTTGAGGAACTTCTCTTTATACTAATGTTTATATTTTGCATTAGTAACAGTTTGTAAAAATAAAAATAAAAAGAAGTGATTAAATTGTTTTTATAAAATAAGTTTGAAATCAGTGATGGCTGGTTCTGTGCAATTTTCTTTAAAATTGCTAACACAGTTATTATTTATTTTCTTCTGCAGTGATTGTTTAAATTCCTTGGATCCATATTGTGGATGGAATGAGTATCAAATGGCATGCACTACAGCTCCTCACCGTAATCCGCTGAGTAGCTTTTGGGTACAGAACCCCATACGGTGTCCAAAGCCTGATGCTCCAGGTAAACATAAATTCTGAATTTTATTTATATTGATACTGTTTATTTTGTGTGTTTATAGATCTCTTGTTACAGGAAAAGAAATTCATCTAATATCTTAGAGTATATAATGTATTTAATATACACATACAGAATCAGTTTAATGTAAATGTGTATTTGTTATTTTACTTAATGCAATTTTGTAAACAATTTATTTAAATAAATATAGTAACAGTAATTAAACCAACACTTTTTGGTGGCAACAATTCAATTAATACTGCTAATAATGCTTCAAACACATTATCAGGCTTGATCTAATGTTTGAATATATGCTGTATTAGGTAGAACTCTAGCTAATGGCAAGCTATATCCCTGTGCATTTTGTTCCACCATTTCTTTGTGGTAAGCATATTAAATACTTAGCTGAAAAATTGATAAAATTTTCTGAAGAAAGATAAAACTGACTGCATGTATGAATTGTAAACTATATGTTTATGCACAGATCCATAACTTTTTTTTTTTTTTTTTTTTTCCCCTAAGACTGAAATGCACCAACTCCTATTTCTTGCTAAGACTGTTATAGGAAAGAAGTTTCCCTAATTTTTTCAAATAATGACATTGTCATTTATTTCATCGCACCAACTCATGTACTCCAACAGAACTTCATTTTGGAGCTTGTTTCATTTAGAAATACAACTATCTGTCATCTATGTGGCTATATAAAAAATTTTCCATCGTACCAAAAGATGGCAACATAGAACCGTACTATCAGCTACAGAAACTGTCAATCTTGATAAGAGCAAGTCAAGAGACATTCAGTCTTCACAAGAGACATTGCTGTGTTAACATCAGGAGTTGTTTTAGTGGTTTTTCATGATCACATGTATCTGGTAGTCTGCGATTATACCATGGGAGAAAACTGGTACAAAGAACCAATGTGAAATTTTTTTTTTAAACTGGACAAATTGCTACAGAGATAATGACAATATTTTGACAAGCATACACCAGTGAGGCAGGGATTCATGCGTTACGTTTCAAGAGGTGGAGGCACTTCAGAAATGAAAGAATGTCCCTTGAAGGTGACAAGCTATCTAAAACACCTATGAGCATCACTCTGAAAGTGCAGAGTGCAGATTCAAGAACTTGCATTGGCAGATCACCAAAGTGACCAGTGGCATTGCAAGAACTGTTGATGTGTAAAATAGGTCCATGCAAACTACCTTAATATCAGACTTGAATATGCAACTTGTCATTGCCAAGTTTGTTTCCCATCTGCTGAACTCTAAACTATATCAAAAGGTGCCAAGAGCTTCAGGAGCAGACTGAAGATAATCCATTCTTCATGCCCGGGATTATCATTGATGATCAAATCCAACATGAGTTGTAAATGGTTAAAACGCTCACTTACACAAAATAGCTTTCCACTTTTCAATGTGTCAGGAATGC
>KK120913.1:16180-45893 GCA_000611955.2 Stegodyphus mimosarum | reverse complement strand
CACTGTTGCAATGTTGCACATGGTAACTGTTTCAAAGGGGATGATGTTCAGACTCTGGTGAGTTTTGAACATTTTTGTCAGTGGAGCAGCTAATCTGGGAATTTTTATACATCCTTGTTCAGTGATGGTATGCTACAGAAATGCTTCATCATCAATTTCATAGTAGCATTAAAATACTTAGTATTTGCACATGTTTCTTTTATTTCAGGCATCAAGCAGTTGCATACCCATTTTACACAACCTTTTTAAAATTTCAACTTATCATGAATGGTGGTATATTGATTCAATACTAATGTCCAAGGGTGATGCCACTTTCTTGATTGTGATATGTATGAGTTTTACTTTATCACATTTTCCATGGTGCATTCTCTGACTACTAGATCTGGGTGAGAAAAATTCTATACTCCTCCAAACGAGTATACAAGCTTGGGGGGGAGGAAAGGGCTATATATACCTTCTAAAATTATTTTTTTATCAAAAATTGATAATGGCTAAGAGTGGCATTGTTTTGCTATTTTTCTTATTGAACGACATCTTTTTAAATTTCTTTCAGATAATTTCTGTCTTATTGGAAGAGATCATATATGCCTGTTTTATCAATGCTTATCTTTATTGCAAAAATGGAAAACACATATTATATTGTTCTAGTGAATGTTGAAAGATGATTATATGTGGTAAAGAAGTTACTATTCGTATCTGTCACATATGTTCCAGAAAACACTAGTCAAATGATCCAAATTTAAAGCATATTGGAGGATCACAGTAAGTTAGCTGCTAACCTCAATCCTCACATGAGATCTCATTTGCCAAAATAACCCTTGAAAACAAAAAATTAAGAAATGAGCACTTAAGTTCCTTCGGGAATCCAGAAAATGTTGCTTCAGCAATGTTCCCACTCCTGTCGTTCCACATTGGAATTTCTTTTTTTATCATAAAGTGATTTAATAGAATTTTAAAAATGAATATATAGACAGGACTGAAATCTGTATGTTGCTGTAGATTTATTATCACCTTTCAATTTTATTCTGGATGCTTATATTAGGGTACAGAAGGAATAAAGTTAGAAACTTTGGGGTTAAAGTATTGTATGGTAGTTGGAATGTATTTTATATATTACAGTTATAATGTGTACTAATGCTTTCAGTAAAATATAATTAAATGGTATGCATAATATTTTTTAATTATTAATGTTAACCATAGCATAGTTACAATGATGCATGTGTCTTGTATGGCCTCAAGGGTGATTAAAATTTGAAAACCTGCAAAGATATCTATAAAATAAAAATAATTAAGAGAAGTTTGTGTACCTTTCTTAGTGAGTAGAGTGCCTTTTATTATCTATTAAAATACCTTTTATTAAAAAATGAAGTATCTTTATTTATGTATTTTGTATCTTTTATTTAATAACAACTTTATTTTATTTTTTGTTTTGAGCTATGTGGCTAGCCTTCTGCTTGGCACATGTAACTAACTCATCAAGCTGATCCTGTAAGGATCTTGTATTGAAAATAAATAAAAAATATATCTTATGTATCATCGTTTGGGAGCAAAAGAGGAGGAATTTTTTATGGGAGACTTTCTTAGAAAAACTGGCTTATGCTTGCCATATATGGAACAAACTATGTAAACAGTAATCAATTCATAATTCAAAATCCAGGTAAAACTAACAATATTCCAAAATCTTATCCATTCGGGTGTTATTTTAACTGCCAGGATTTTTTAGCTAACTGAAAAAACAATAATAAATTCTTTAGCTTGCGTGGATTGAGTATTTTTCGTCTTTTCTTATTTCAGTCGATGGTGATTGGGGAGATTGGTCAAAATGGGCTCCATGTTCTCAGATAAAAAAAGATTCTTCTAATGATGGCTGTTTGTGTCGGCAAAGATTTTGTGATAGACCTAGTCCGACCAATGGGGGCAAGAAATGTGATGGCATTTCAGTACAGGTTACAAATTGTACAGGTATGTTTAAACTGATGTTTAATAAAATGGCTGTTGTTTGTATTCATGTGTTGAAAATGTTATATTAGAAATAAGAACCATTTTCCTTTTCTTTCCATCAAGTCGAAATATTCTTCTTTTGCAATAATTTATAATAATAATAATAGTAATTTTGACTGCAAGCTATGACTGCAGAGCAATTGCTGAAGTAAGTAAATTAGTACTTTTCCACTTTAAAGGTGTCATTTTTTAATAAAGAATTTGATGTAATGAATATTCTTATTTTTTTTTAACTTGACTTTATGTAGTTACATTTATTCAGTATGCATTATTTGAGATATGTATGCATGCGGTTTATCAGCTTGAATTTTATAACAATTTGAAACTCATGATTTTTCTTCATTAAGATCAGGAGACATACTTACTATTCTTTTGGTCTGAGTGCAAAAACTAGTAGGACAATTATCAAAGTAAATTAAAGTTACTTGCTTCTTTACTTAATAAAAAAATTAAATATATTTTGCACCATTAAGCTGCTAATAACTAGAAGTGTAAGCATAAACATAATTGAATTAAAAGTTGTTAAAAACATAAAATGACCATTAAAAAATCAAACTAGAGAATGATATCTCATATGGTTAAAAGTAATTCCATGGTTTGTACCCATAAATATAAATTAACCAATGCAGTCATTTCATTGTATCATATTGTAATTTTTGTTTAAACTATATAAGTATTATAATTTATTAAGCATATTACTGAAGTTTTCTTGTTCATTGTGCCGTTAGTATTTCAAAACCATATCATTTGTGAAAAAGAGCTTGTTTCATTATATTCCATTTATCAAATAATTAGATTGAAATTGCCGAATAAAGCAAATAATAGTGGTCTTGGCAACAGAGCAGTGTTTGAAAGAATGGTGCACATAAAAAGAGAGTTTTATTTTTTAGCATCAACAGTTGTGAACAGTAGTGACTTGTGTTCTACACTACACAATTTATCAGATCTTGTAGTCAACAAGAATGCTGCCACTGTCATACATACAGCTATTTTTAAATAATAATATGTTTTTCTTGCCATCTATTTGACTTTTTGCTCAATGCTGTATTTTGTATATTTAATACTAATATAATAGTAGAAGTAGTCCTAAATATATCTAAGGTTTTTAATTATTCATATTCAATCTGTAGTTCATGGACAGTGGACAGAGTGGTCAGCTTGGTCTGCTTGCTCTCAGTCATGTGGAGTTGCTATTAAAATGCGAAGAAGGACTTGTGGTAATCCTGCACCAAGCTATGGAGGTCACAACTGTGTGGGACCTGAAAGAGATGAAATGTATTGTGCAACAAATCCTCCTTGCCCAGGTATGTATATGAAAGTCTGTAATCCCTTTTACAAATTGTGTGCAAAAGATATATTCTAGATTACCAAAATAGCAAATTACCATTCTAGATACCAATAGTTTTTAAAGCTCTAAAATTTTTGTTGTAATGTCTCAAGGACTGGTAGCATAATTCAAAATTTAGAGATTATTGCAGCTTTTTGACGGTTTACAGGATAATTAATTTGATGGAAGCACATTTGTTGGAATGAAAGAGTTTCTCCCATGAAGGAAAGATAATGTGCCTCATAGTGAATAGTTCATTCACAGAAAAAACTAAAGACCATATTTACATCCATATTTTTCCCCTTAGTTTTTTTTTTTCAGCATATAATTTAGGAACTTCTGATTTATGGTGAAAATGTAGAATTTATGCACAATGTATGTCATGTAAGTAAAAAGAATGTTACTATAATCGACAGATTGCTTGAAATGAATAATATAATAATTATTAGTGTATCTTTCTGTGTGCTTTTTAATGTGCTCCAGAAATAGTACATACCTTGTATATTTCCCCTCCTGGTTTTCAAGTCTTAAAATTGGTACAAAAGGGAGGATACACAAGTAAATGTGTTAGTGATGAGAGGATACACAAATAAATATGATGATAATGGGAGGATAACAAGTAAATATGAGTAATGAAATAAATATGATATCCGTTTTCATAATAACACTGGCATGATAACAGTTTACTCAGAAGTGTAATGATCTGCTTTATAATTAAGCAGCTGAAGGAAATGTAATAATATAAGTGAAGATTTTGCAGCACCAGTGGTGTGCTCTTTTTTGAAAACAATAAGAAGATCAAGCTGTGAATTTAACAAGAGTTTTGTGAAAGAAACTCCAGCAGCAGTAAAATTCTGTACTCTAGCCGAGGTTTAAGTTTGACCAAGATATCTTCTCAAATGAAGAAAGATAACAAAAAAGAGTGAAAGCACCAACCAGAATATTATAATTATCACAACACAGAGCACATAAGTTCTTCTCAAAAGCAAGCCAACTTCTGATTAGTGGCTTTGCATAATTTACACACTACCTGACAGGACATGGCTGCTGTATGAGTTATTAGTACCATTTTGGCTAGCTACAAAATGACTAATATGGGATGGTAGTGATCCCACCAGTTAGCTCTTTGATTGCTCAGAGAAAGTTGACTTCCATTTTTACAAGTCACGGGTAATATGCATGTGTTGGCAGATAACACCTCCAGGAATCACAATGCACTTGGTATGTATAGGAGTGCACAAACTGAGAAACATATGTTCTATGTCTACATTTATGTTCTCATCCATTTTCATTTGCATATTGCAAATAGTACTGCATATTATCTCCTAGTTAATGACCTTCACCTAATGGTCCAAAGCTTTTAGAGCACTGGATTTCAGATCGAGTGATTTTTCAGGCAAGACAGCTCATTCTGCCTCTGCCTTGATTAATAGATTTCATATATTTTAAAATCTGATGGGATGTGTTCTTCCCTTAGGATGATGCTACCCATCAAAAGTTACAAAATTCTACTAATAAATTTTCAAAATTCACACAGACTTATGGTAAAATTCCAAAGTGGGAAGTGTTTCAATTTTATGACGGAAGACTGTTAATGCTGCAAAAAAAAATAAAAAAAAAAAAAAAAAAAAAAAAAAAAAAAAGATGATCTTCAATTGCTGGATATGAAAGATCTTTGGACTAATTCCCATCATTCCTAAACATAAGCATGTTGTGAATCTGTATAAAACCCTACCTGACTGGAAAGCATTTTTTAATATTCACATCTAACTAAGCCATCAAATCTTGATTTTGTGATTATGTCCTCCACATCAGCATCTTAGCAACAACAAAAATATATATAGATTAGTTACAAAGATTAGTTACAAAACAAACATAGAAGTGTTTACATTTAAATTGAAACAAAGTCTGTCCTGATACAGGAACAATAAACTGTTTCTCTTCTATTGTAACAATAAACTTGTTAAATATAATGATGACACTTGGAGGAGTCTTTTTCTAAAAACTGTATCATATTACTGAAACTCCGAAACAATTCTTAATAAGGCATTTTCCAGTGGCTTTCATAATCACGTAAAACAAACAAGCTTTTAATGTTTTGCATACATTTTTGAGAAACCCAATGCTTATTGTCAGAAAAATCCCTCTTTGAATCAAAATCATTAGTTCATAATTTAATTAATAAATTTGTACATATTAGCAGTAATAATACATACACACTGCAAAAAATGTGAACATACATATTATACTATATTACAGTTAATTATACTATTTTGCTATTTTCTACTATAAGTTGTCCCTATTATAGTGTATTATTTGTATGTACTGCATTATTAAATATTAAGAGTAATGAAGTAAGGGACTTTTATCTGTGCTAGACAGATGTTATTACAGACAGTTTGCTTACCTTGTCTGTTAAGATTTTTGCTGTAGTGGCCATAAGACCAGTTGAGGAGAGGGTCATCTGGGTTTCACACCAGGATGATTACTTGGTATCTCACATACTTCCTGTGTTTGATGTGTATTTTATTGGGCTTCATTATGTTGAAAAAGAAGAGCATAGGCTAGTTTCTGCTACTCCCATTTCTTCTCCCAGATTTCAATGGGTAGTATGGTTTTGCATGATAAACAGAATAGCAGTAGAATCAGAATAGCAATAGAATCAAAATTTGTGAAAAGTGATTCATACTGTCAAAGTACTTGAATGAATCTCTCTGTGCCATTTTGTGAGCACACATGACCTTTAGTTTCTTATTTTGCCTCTCTATACAATGTTCCAATTCCACTCTTCCATTATAACATGTGTTGGAGACACATGGGAGGCAAAAACACTTTTCATCCTGCCTGTTTCTCAGACAGGAAAACATCTAGAAATTTTACTGCATTAGAAACAAATCTAATGTAATGCAGGTCCAGATCAGTGATTTACATTATGTTGTAATAAAAAAATAAAGGTAATAAATAATTTGTTAAAATATTTAATTATGCAATTTAGTATAAAGTATTTCATACTGTATTCATTTACACACAATTTTTCTTTTTTATTTAGTTTACACTCGACTGCCCATACATGGTCATTGGTCAGAATGGAACTCTTGGAGTGAATGTAGTTCTCCTTGTGGAGGTGGAATTCAAACTCGAGAACGCAGATGTGATGATCCTATGCCTCAATATGGAGGCAAGGAGTGTATTGGGTGTCACCAGGATTTTCGTATTTGTAATACCCACATGTGTCCTGAACATAGGAAGTCATCTCCATGGACTCCATGGATGATGGTGAACTTCACAAAAGACGGTTTCTTTCAGCAAAGATTCCGAGCTATATGTCGAGCAAATGTTGTTGATGTGAATGATATTCGATTAGGACATTTAAAGAAAGAAGAGAGATATTGCTTGGAAGGCAGCTCAGGTTGCTCAGATCCAGGTAATTATTATCTAAATTAGTTAAAATTAATTAATTAATATTATCCTAATTGTCTGATTTTAAAAAAATAACATGAAGTTCTCCAATAAAACAACTATTTGTCAAGAAAAGTTTGAGATTTGTTATGAGTATTATATGATATAAAACAATTACAATTTAAAATCAAATTATTTGTTGTTATAAATTACTGATTTTACATGCATGACAGACAACTGCTTTTAAAATGAATAACTGTCACATTCCTAATGTATTGTAATTCATAAAAAATCTTTAGTAGTATGGGCAGTATAGTTCAGTACATACCGTTAATGGTATTACTTTAGGAAGTATTGTCATTTGAAGGCAGGAATGGCAGAACAGCCGTAACACATGAAAACTGAATGAATGTATCAGATTTTGATTTGAAATAATACCTTTATCAACCTTAAATTGAGTATAAAGTAGTGAAGGTCCTTCTTAAGGTGAAATGTGGTATGAGATTTGTGGTAATGCATTCTTTAGTTGCAAGTTAGAATATAAATATAGTTTTAACTGAATTTATGTTATTAATTTTGAAATTGCATTTTTAAAGTTTCTTTTTTACTTAATTTGCTGCTGATTTTTTTTAAATACTCTTGGAAGAAATAATAATTTTAAAATAAATTATTTTGCAATTCAAAAGCTGTTAAAAGGAAAGTTGTTTGAAATACAGTAAAAGCTCAACTATTCAGCATTCAACTAACTGAAATGTTTTCGAATTTGGGAGCTCTTTTCTTTTAAATGTAAAATTAAGCAGCTAAGAGGTTTGTAATTCTGTTATGAAGCACTAATAGTACTATGATTTGAATTAAATAAAAGCTGTCATCAAACAGTGTAAGTTAACACCAGTAATCGATAAGTGTATCATAACACTTTGGCTTTAGGTAAAGATGGTTAAGTCTCAATAAGTTGGTTTCATTTTTGTAAAAAACAATGTAAGTTAACTGCTATTTATCAGTTTTTCAATCACATTTTGAAAAAAAAAATTATTAAAATTGGGACTTGTCTTCAATAGAACAGCATTCACTAGAGTAAATTTACAGAATTTTGGCATAAAAAAAATGTGACTTATGTGAAAATGCATAAACACTGGCTGTGCACTGTGAAAAATTATGACAAGCAATCTAAGTGTGTCATATGACCCCAAAACTTGTATGTGTTGATTAAATGAAAAGCAGTCTATTCCTTCAAATTTCTGTTGAAATGACTGATACAAATTTGGTGAGGTCGTGACCAGTTTTTATGGGTGAAGAATTTGATGATCGAATATGGTGTTTTATTTCAGTGTTTATGTTTGGAATTTTTTTTCCCCCTGAAATCTAGGATATGTAGGCATTTGGTATTCAAGTTGATAACAAATAAAATAACTCTAGTTATACTTTTAAACTGGAAATTTTCTTTCATTCATTTGGTTTTTCTACCATGAATTGCATTTTATTTTGTACATTCGTTTATCCAAAATTTTTGCATATCTGGAATTCGGCATTTCCGGATTACTAGCTTTTACTGTATTATTTAAAAACTTAACATCTTCTGTATTCTTGGTGGAATGTGTTACTCTAATACAAGAATTATTTTATTTATTGTTCTTAGTAATTTTAATCTTTTCTACTTTGCCTGTTTAATTCCTTATGCTCCTATTTTTCTCTGATATTTTCTCTTTGCATAAGTTACAGAGAGTTCAGGCACATGGGTCAGTTCTTTTAGGAAAATGATTTAATTTGTTGGCTTATATTTGACATATAGTTTTCAAAATTTGCACTTAGAAGTACTATTGCCTGATAAATGTTTGGTTTTATGCAGGGCCAGATTAACCATGTTGGGGCCCCTAGGCAATGCAATTCTTGGGGCGCCTTTTCAGCCATTTGAAGATCATCAGGTCTTTTCAAGTTTATCAAGGGATGTGAGTAAAATGAGACACGGGTGTTTTAATTTTAACTTTTTTCTTTTTAAATGCAGTAAGATGCAATAAACGAAAGAAAACAGTTTTGTCAAGTACATTAAGTTTAAATATTAGCTTTTTCTAACTTTTTTGGATACAACTCGAAAGTTGACCTTTTCCAGTATATCATTTACAGTTACCATTATCGACAGTGAATTTAAATGGTTCTGAGACATTGGGAATGAAGACGGTTTTTTATTAGTTTTAATTTGGAAAAGTTATGTTCACCCATTGCATTTGATATCATCAGACTTCTATATATTTGCAATGCTATCGTTACATTTGGGAAAGTTGATTGTACCATATTATCAGAAATCAATTTAAATGATTCCTCAGCAAGTACAATTTTATCTTTCCTTAGAATCCCTGCATATTATCATATAACTATGCTATGTAATGTGTCCAACAAATCAAGGATTCCTCTAACCAGTGTGAATGAAGTTTAGTACTCACTCAGCCAACCGCTCATCAACTGTATTCTAAATTAATGCTTATTAAAAACATTTAGCAGTCTTATATCCAAATTCATAAGTTTTGAAACACAGAGTACAGTGAAAGGTTTAGATTAAATTCATTCACGGTTACAAAACTCACAAATCGCAATTACTTATCAAGGATTTCAAAACTTTTGTTTATTGTACAATATGCTACATAACACATCCATATTATTAGTTATACTACTCAATACTAGATGCTTCTGCTCTGTAAGTAAGAAGTACCTCATCAACTGACAGCATGCGTCAAAAAAAAGGCAATAATACCTATTATCATTGAGGATACAAATTTTCCAGTTAAATTTTCACTGTACGAAACACTTTCAAGTTTTTTTTTTTTTTTTTTTTGTGCACGTGCGGATCCCTTAGGTAGAGTTGCCTACTCTGCCTAGTAGTTAATCTGGCCCTGGTTGTATGGATATAAAGAGTGTTTATATTTAAAATTGCCTCCACATAGAATAATTGATCGGGAAAAGTTAAAGAATATTTCTGAAATTATAGTTTAAATGAAAAGTTCATCTTACAAAACAATGAATATTTTTATTTTATTTATTTATTTGAAAAGTTTTTAAATGTTTTTGCATTTAATGTTAGTTAAATTTAAAAGAATATATCAGGGTCCATTTGTAGCTATTATGAATACTTAACAAAATTAATGTTAATACATTAAAAGCAATCACATTAATAATTATTATTAATATTTTACTTTTAGGTTCTAAAAATATTGATGCTGATTGGTCTGAGTGGTCCGAATGGTCATCTTGTTCTGTTACATGTGGAACTGGTGTACAATACAGAGAGAGAACATGTGACATCCCATCACTTTTAGGAAATGGTGCAGAGTGCAAAGGTTCTTCAAGAATAGAAAGACAATGTGAATTACCACCCTGTGATGGTAATTTGAAAATAATTCTGTTGTTTTAATGCTAACATTCATATATTTTTGCATTCTATGTAAATTGAAATATGAATAATGGGATTTAACATAAAAAATCTCTAAATTATTTACTGTACTATCATATTGATAACATAATTTATTTGCTGAAATTTAGAAGGAGGATGAGTTGTGAAAATACAAAAGAAATAAAAAAAATAAAAGTAAACTTAATGCTATTACCATAAACACACAGAAGAACTTTGGTATTTGTATACTTGCCTGTGCACTGTCTACCAATCTGCTTTCTTATCAGTTTTGTGTCACATCTTTGCTGATCCACATCTGTACTCACTGCAAGTATTAGAGCAACCACAGAAGTTGTATGGGTGGTACTATTGGCAATGGTTTTCAGGCACTGGTTTAATGTACAAGTTTCATGTGAGTACTAGAATAACAAGGGTGCTTAAAACAGAAGCTTCAGATGTTGAATCAATGGAATTCTTGCTTCTTCAGTCATATTTAACCTCATGTTATGGTCACAAAATTCTTCTCAATAATTTAAAACTAGGATTTGTGGTTTCTCTTTCAAAATTTACTTAGATAGATGTTTTGTGGTAATATACTACTTTAAAACTATTTATTTGTATTTATTGCATAATACTGGATTGGAATACTCTTTATTGAAAGGAATAAATATTTCACTAAATGTACAATATTTTAATGGGAGTACTTTCTACAGTTATAGTATAGTTGAGGGTTTTGTAGAAGATGAGTGGAAGCTTTATACCCATCTCTAACCTAGACATGTATATCCAATTACAGATTCTCAAAGTAAGACAAAGAATATTTTATGTGAAGTTTTGTGTCACAAAGGGTACAAGTTAAAAAATCTCTGAAAATTTTGTAAATATCATCTCTAGCCTTTTATAAGGTTCCCAGAGGGGAAAAAAACTGATTAATAAAATGTTCATTATGCTATAATGAGTTAAATACAGAAGTTTTCTGTATTTAACTCATGTATAAAATTCACAGATGTTATGTATAAAATTCACAGAAATGTCAATAGTTAATAATTTCATTTTAGAACAAATGAGCAGCTTTTGTTTTCTTATCAGTTTAAACCTAATTCAGATTTGATCAAATTGCTTAGCAGTAGATCTCAAAAAGTGATCTTAGGCAGTAAAATTGTTCTTTAATATTTCTGCAAATTTTGCATAAAAGTGTATGGAATTTTTTGTGTCTTAACTTATTAAATGTAATCAATCAGTAAAATTATGAACTTTTGCTCTACTGGTACTATACAAAAAAATTAAATTTTGTAGTTACAAAAATAGAAGGTTTCTCTTCTCTACAGTATTGAAACTGTTTCTGTAAAACTCTGTACCTTATGAGAAATTTCGTAACTGGAAATATATTTCTAGATCAACATTTATGGAGATAAAACCTCTTCTTACCTTTTTAATCAGATTGCATTGTTAAAAATAATTTGTAAATCATTGTAGTTTTGCTTTTGGTATGTAAGATTTAAATTTTTGCTTCAAATTGAGCAAAATTTTTTGCATGATGTAAGAAGAGTAAGTTAAAAATAGTTGTTCATTAACAAATATGTTCATCAAATTATTGTATTGAAAATATTTTATGATTAAAAATATTTAAAAAATGTTATTAAATAAAGATGCATATTTAATTTGTAATGCAGAGAGCTGTTTAAATTGATGAAATTTTTCATTGTATTATAATTATGTTTAAAATGTAATTGAGGAGAAAGAAAAGAATTTCAGTGGAAGCTTTATAACTTATATATTATCAATGAAAAAATTATTGTAATAAAAATTCATTTATACCGTGTATCTTGTAAACTGCTAATTAAAAAGCATTTAGTATTTGCTTTATCAATTTCAGAATCTGAAGGTTGGGATGAATGGACTGTTTGGTCTCTCTGTGATTACAGACAAGAACAGCACAGACAACGTAAATGTAGAATTGATGTTCCCAGCTCAAAGTACTGTTCTGGTGCTAGTCGTGAAACCCGTCTATGTGTAAATCAAGTAGAAGGTGGTATGTAATACTTCTGATTATAAGTTGATAGTTATTGAATGTTAAATTCATGATTAAATTGATTCACTGTTAAATCAAAATTCTATCTAATCTTCTGGTAGTGAATGTGATAAATTATTTTATTATAAATATCTGTATAATACAAGTGTAATAATTTCATGCTAAAGGTCTGAAATTAATCAACTTGATGTTGAATCTTGGATGCACTTTTGGTCCCAGTGGTTTAAGCACCAGGGGAACAAGCAGCGGTTTCAAAATTTAATTGTAGTTGATGAAGTTAGCATTTCAGATTGCAAATTATATTTTTCTCAAAGGGACAGTGTTTCATCACTTGACTTTATATAGCTCGTTGTTATAGATTAGTGACAATGGATATATATAGGCTAATTGTGCTTTCCCTATACAGATTTCTCTTAGGAATGAATTATCTTGTGAATAATTGTTTGTACCGTGAATTGTTTGTAAAATGTTATTAGATTTGCTACATATATCATCTAAAGATGTTCATTAGATAAGAGCTATAAATACTATCAAATAAACAATTAAAAATATTTAAACAAATAAATAATATATTTTAACTACAGTACATTATAAATAAAAAAAATTACAGTATGTACCTTTAATTGTCATCTTTGAGGCATGTGTGGATGGGGTGAGAATGAAGCTAATAGGCCTGTATATAGATAGGGATAAGTCATTGTCTGACTTGTTCTATGAAGACTTATCATGAAGTAAAGGGTACATTTGTGATGAGGAGTCTGTGTGAGAGATGGAAGTAGTTGGCATGTTAGATGGAGAAACCTGATTTCTAAAGTGTCTTTCTTATGAAAACTTTTCAACTTGTCTTAAGAAAGACGTTTTTTCTTTTATCATAAATAAGATGATAGCACTGTATGACTCAGCAGATTTTATCAGACTTCTGAGAATTTTAGTTTTGGTTTTCAAACAAGTAAAGCTTCAAACTCTTTTTGATTCTCTACAAATTTCATGTTTTAGGAACAGGTTTGTTCATATTTAAAATGTTCATAAAGTTCATTTCTGGCTGTTGAAGTTAAGAACTAAAATGGGAAGTGATTGTATGCATATGTGTATGTATATACATATATATATGTTAAAAATGTATGTAAATCTTAAAATTATAATTTAAACTAGCACTAGCCTTTAATTCCCCCCTTCTCTATTCTAAAAACAGTAATAAGTTTTCTGGACTGCATCATTTCTAGATCAGTCTATGTGACGTAGCTAATTTGAACCTGAACTCAAAATTTCGAGAATAGAAACCTCTCTCTTAATAAGCAACCTGAACCTTCTCTTGTTGAGCCTCCATGCTGGATAACTGTGCACTTTTGCTTCTACCTCTGTTGCCGCTAGGATGCTAGCTTGCTTAGCCTCTGCCATCTATTATCCATTGTTCTAAAAACATAATATGTATAAAAGAATGGAGTGTATAGCAAAGGGTGATAGGAAAGGGAAAAAAAATATGTTTCCACAAAATTCATCAAATTATATTAAATATTCAAATTATATGTGGAATTTATGGCTACATCTGTCTACAAGTGTCATCTTTCTAACTGCGCAGTAAAGCCTTTCCAAGTTAAGAGAATTGTCACCAATCCATTGCAGCTTTCTCCAAGTCATCCTATTACATACATATGTAATAAATATATAAATATTATGTTTATTTCATATTTTATCACACACACACACACATATATATATATATATATATATTAAACAGCTTCCTTTGATGTAGTAAAACTGCATTATTTTTTAGATACAACTACATTATTATAGAAACTGTGCCATTATTGAAATAAGATGGCTTGGTGAGAGTTGAAGTGGATTAATATTGGAGAGGACTACATCATAACTTGAAGACTTTGCTGCGTAGTTAGCAAGATGACGCTCGAAGAACATACATAACAGTAAATTCCACACGTGATTTTATTTTAGTGACAATGCACATGATCACTGTTTGTGCACTATGCCCCCCTTAATTTTGTTCAGCTTACATCTTAAACAATGGAAAAATTTAGAAAAATAATTTTGTAACACAGTGGTAAGCAACACAAGCGACGACAGAAAAGAAGAAGAGGGGGTTGCAACATAATTTAAGCTTTTGATACAAATTCCATTTCAGATCACATGACACTTTGATGTATAGGATTTTGGGTTCAGATTTCATCAGCAAGTGCACATCAGAACTGCAGGAAGACAAATTTATTGCTGTTATTTTTAGAATGAAATGGAAGTTAAAAGGCTATTAATTTATATTTTAAAGCTAGATTTTATGTTTTACATATTAGATATTTTATATTTTACATATATATATTTATATATATACACATACAGATGTTTCCTTTTACACATATAGATCCACCAATCACCTCGCGCATTCTGTCCAATGCAGCAAGGCTCACATATCTCACAGTTTTCATATTGTGCTAGTATACTAGGTATAGTTCTGCAGCAGTGGTATGCTAGAGTTAGAAAATTAATTTTCAACTTGCCTTTGGACTTTGATTATACTTCTGATATGATGATTAGCAAACAATAGGTTGTTGTAGGTTTGCAGAGAATATCCTTCCCAACACATAGCACCAGTGGTGTAGTGAGCATAACTGGTGCCCATGGCATGATACTTTTTTTGCCACTCCCCGAAAGACATAGAATATACTCATAATAAGTTAAAATACTCTTCAATATATTACGATAGTTCCTACTGAACTACAGTTCTACAAAATGCGATATAGCTTTTCGGCTAAATGGTAAACATTTTTCTGGATAATAGGCTCAGGTTAGGCTTTAAATTTGAAATAAAGAAGTCTAGTTAAAAAAAATTAAGACTAGGATTGTATTCAGAAATGTGTCTATGTCAGCAGAAAAATCAAGCATACGCTCATATAGAATTATTTAAAAAATATTATTTATTTTAAATATTTTTATAATTGTTTTAAAATGATACATTTTTAAACAATAAAAAGTTTATATGTTATATATAAAATAGATTTATTAATAATAATAATATTGCATTACATTAATATAATTAATTACTATGTATACATTTTTCTTGCCTTTGAGGAAGCAAATTTATCAATTATTCCATCAAAGTTGATCATTTCAAATTTTTCTCTTTCCACATTTAAAAATCCACTTTAATGATCTTGTTCCATCACTGATCATAGATATGCCAAAATTAATTTTAATTTGCTGAATGAACGTTCACAGCTAGCAAATGATACTAAAATAGTAAGGAATATTTAACTGGAGTTCAATAGCTGATAATTCAAGATCATAAAATGCTTCTCTAAAATTCATTTTAGGATCTATTAATCTGAGCTGCACACAATCAGTATCCTCAAGAGTTCATGTTAGAAATGGACTCAAGTTATGAAATTAAAATTCCATGTATTTTGCAATAAAATTGTAGCTTCACTTCTGGTTTCATTTGTGGTAGAACTGTGCTAATTTTTCTACTAGTTCTACTAATTCTTCCAACCACCGACAGTAACACTAACTGCTTTTGCTCTGGCATTCCGTGTTTCAGATTCATGTTTAACAGTTTTCTTTTAAGTATTTCTTAATTCCCATCATATTGTTAAATGGGAGGAAAAGAGATATATGTTTCCAATTATTCCAAAATATGTAACAACATGATTTTGCTTAGCTGCCCTAACTTTTGCTAAATTTTGTGAGTGGTTATAACAGTTTACAAATAATGCTTCATTATTTTTTTCCATAATTCTTTTTGGAACGCCAGGTATGTCACCTGATATGATGGCAGTATAATCTTAACATTGTGGTGTACAGTTTGTCAATGAAATATGATCGAAATTTAATTTTTCTAAAATTGTATTTTCAACTGAAGCTGCATCTTTTGCATGCATTTCAATAAGTCTCTAAAAGGATTCTTTGATAGAAACTTTTCTGCTGGTAAAATCAATACCTACATATCTAGATTTGTGACATTTGTTCTCAAGCCTCCATATCAGGAGTCGAATCAAATGAAAGTCAGTAATATTTATTTCTTTTGATATCACTTATTAGTTGATTATTATAGTTTGATGGCTGAATTAATGATAGTTCAAGGTCAAAGGGCATATAATATAATAAAAGAGTATAGTATAGTATTTGTTATTGTTTTAAAATAACAAGCATGAGCTGCATGTGCAGTTCATTAAAAAAAATTTTAATATTTCTCTATTGTAGAAAAGTGAAGTGTTTAGAAAGAAAGAAAGAAATGTTTTGCATGCCGAAGTATTTGATTGATTTACTGCAAACATTATTTATAACATATTTTATCAAACAAATCAAGAAAGGAAATAATTAATTATATTACAATAATTATTAATTTAAAACTTAGTTCCCAGAAATGAATCAAAATAAAAATTTTCCTGAAAATCTTATTTGTCTTAGGGAGCATTTGGCGGCCCTTCTGCGATTGTGTCCAGAGCATGATGGGCCCCTTGCCCCCTTCTCACTATGCCAATGGAAGGCACTGCTAGTAGTGTTTCACTCACTGAGTCACATTGTCACTGAGTCACTGAGTCTCATTGCTGTTGGGTTAGGACTTATTATGAAATGTTTTTATAGTTCGCTATCTTTTTTTATCATTTTGTCTTTTTTTTATATATATATATATCTTTTTTTCCATTCTAAAAGACTGAATAAGAATCATTTTGCTATGCTTGATTAAAATATAATTTTTCTATAAAATTTTTTGGAAAAGGCATTTTGTGCTGAAACTTTTTGTCGTGCGTAAGGCAAAGAAAATTTTTTTGTGTATATGAAGGGAATATTGCATAAGTAATATTATAACCCTCATTGTGTATCTGGTAGTTTTCAAGGTAATATGTTTGTTATTTTAGTGTGGGATGCCATCTTTAGCTTTACATGGAAACTTGTTTAATTAACGCATCTAATCTAATAAAAAGAATTTTTTTTCTTGTTTTCAAACTTCAAAAATGTTTTCGGTTCTGTCAGTTCCAGTATATTTTATGTATGTTATTAAATCTCTAAAAGTTTCTGAGTGTTAATTTTGTGTCTTAGGTACAAATCTCAAAACATGCTAGAAAATCATTTCTTATCAACTTGCAAACTCCTTACTGGAGACATTGTTCATCACTTGAGACGCTTTTCATTCAGAAAATTTGTTCATGATGGGAGTTCATGTTCTGAAGTTCCTGTATATTTGTTATAAATTATTAGAGTTGTTCAATCATAAATATTCTCATATGGTTATTTTCTAAGTAGGAAAATACTGTTCTTTAAAAGGGAAGCATTTAGAAAGAGAGGAAAGCTCTCAGAATGTGTTTATTTGATTTATGTTAGCATTTGTTATTTTTCCATGTTATAACTGAAGAAACAGTTGTAATTTTGTGTCATATATCAATTGTTTTCTCTCTTACAGTGGAGTATGGTGTTGGGGAATCTCATGCTGCTGAAGAGGATGGTATACATGTGGAACATGTAATTGTTGCTTTTATAGGAGGATTAGTTACTGGCTTAGCACTTGGAACATTTGGAATGTATCTTTTCAAGCAAAGAAAAATTCATGACTTACCACGTCTTACTCCAAGAGGAACAGATGCTAATCTATATATATCAAATACAGAGTGGAAAGCAGCTAGACCATTAACTGAGAGTCCTTTAAAAGTACCTCAGAAGGAAGCAACTATAAAGCGCAATTGCAATGGGACTCTGACACGAAATTTACGGACACCTCTATATTCAGAGGAGAGCTATTGTACCTGAGATAGTCAGAGCTTGAGTTTAAAACTGATGTTAAAACTGAAATCTACGATAAAAAGTTTAACTGTTATGACTCATTTTTGAGGATCTATGCTGTGGTCCAATACAGGCTAGTCGAATTAAAAAAGTGCAGATATCATATGTGCCATTATGTTCATGAACTGTTTATAATTTTTCTCCTAATTTCAGATTTAAATTGCTATTCATTGCAGAGTGAAAAGTTGTTCAGTTATGTGATGTTGCCAAACATATAATGCATATTCTTTAACCGTAACAATGATGGAACTGTCGTAGCTCGTTCTGTATAGTGAATGTTGCCAAACTGATTATACATATGACTTTCTTAGTCAAATACAGGCATTCATCATGTGTATTTATAAAGAATTAAGTTTCATTTTCTGTTATTTTTATGCTTGAGAGTAAGGGGGAAAAAAAAGGATATTCGTCGAAAGGCTCAGTTTTTATCGAGCAACTTTCTGAACAATCTTTGTAAAAGTGATATGTACACAGTCTATTGGAATGCATCCTTGTGCTGAACGTATGAAAGATTTTAACAGAAGGAAATATCATCATGCCAGTGTTTCATCACATTTTTGTAAATATTGTAAAATTGTTTGTTCTAATATTATACCCCTTTCCCCATCTGAAGAGGTTAGAAGATACACCAACTGAATTCAATATTCAGTTAGCTAATGCATTTTTAGAAATTATTTGCATGTTTGCAGTTCTGTGTGATCAAGATTATTCAGAAATTATATAATGTGGAAAAAAATTATTGAACAAATGAATGAAAACTCTTAGTAAATAAATTATCAACTGGGAAAGAAATCATAATTGAAATTTGAAATTGTGTTTTAAAAAATATGTGTCTTTAAGCAATGAACAAAAAAAATAGTGAAATATTTTTAAGCTTATTTTATTTGCAATGGAATTATTTCTAATAATAATAATATTTCTCTATTCTGTTATGAATCTCAGAAATTTGAAAAATGTGAATAACATGATGCTTATATTGTTCATCTACTGGTTTAATGTCATATAGAATCAATATTTTATAATTTAATCTTCCTTAATATAGCTTATATTAATAAGAGCAAATTTTTGTTATTGTACAAATGTAATATATTTTACTGTTGCTCAAATATTTTGCAAACTATTGTTTTTGTTATACTTGTCTATGGACAATATTGTATATTTTGTATATTTATACATGGTGCTGAAATATTTCAAGTGAAATATTTGGCACAAGGAGCAATGAAAGAGTTGATTTATTGTGTTGTCCCCCTTTTTTTTATTAACCTTTTATTTTTTTATGTTTGTTTTATATTATTTTGAGCTTGAAATATTTTCTGAAATGACATGAAAGACAGGTTTTCTTTTAGAAATTAAAATTATCCTTATGCAATAACACAGGAAGAGCCCTAAGTATTGGAGGAATAATAAGTATAATAGTAATAGAATTTTTTCATTTAAAATTTCAGTGAAATGTATTTTTAGCTTGCATTTTCTTTTTTGTTGCCATTTCTTGTACTGTTTGAGACTATTATTGAAGCTACTAATTGATCTCACTTAATAAGCTAGCCATTTGAAAATGCATTTTAGATATTTCTGTCATATAAATGACTTGATTTTCCATATAATTTACCATCTTAGATATGTTTGGGTTGTCATTACCTTTTTTTTTATTTCATTTATGAAAATTTTCTTTTTACTATCCTTTCGATACTAATAGTACTTTTAAAATTATAATATTATTGCTCTATAGAACATGAACTACCATTTCATTTTAATCCAGTTTAAGTAATTTTAATTATTTAATATTTTTAATGTACTGCTCAATTTAATAGCTGTATAAAGCCTAATTTAGTTCATTTTATTAAGAAAAGAATTAGAAAACAAGTGAAAAAGAAAAATTATTCTCACAAATTTTTAAAGTAATTGGTAATTTTGGGCAAAAATCATTTTGCTATATCATAGAGAGGATATTCTCCAAAATTCCTATTCCTGTGATGTGACTGAAATATGTTATATGTGAATTATTGTTGTCAAAACTTTTATTGTTGTTGTTCTGTTTTAAAAAAAAATTAACACTTACTAATTTTGAATATAAGTAGTTTTTTTTACATAATTATTTCTTTCAAAAAAATGAAATAGCAAAAAAAAGTAAAATATCTTTCATAATATCTATGTCACTTGAAACTGTAAAAGAGGATTGTTTATCCTTGTTAGTCGACATTTAGAAAAGTATTAAAATTAATAATCTATTAAGAAATTTTTAAAAATTAAATTCTCATGTAAAGATACCTGCTATTTAATATTCAACATGTACTTACAGTGGCTCACATTTGTTTTCAGACACTTATCCGTTTTATTTGCAATCAGTTACTAAATATTAGCAAAATGGCATACCCCCCCATATTATATTGCCTACCATTCTCCACACCAGTACTATCATTTGAATGATGCTACCATCTACTGAAAAAGTATATTAAGTGAAAAAAAAAATAGATATCTAGAAACTCAAGAAGGGAAGAAGGAGAAGCAATAATTTACCAACAAGTGTTCAATACCCATCAGATTTCGAAAATTTGTGAGAAATCTTGAAATCTGAATTTAAAGCTCTGGATCTGTCTCGTTTTGAACCAACCTTTTGAAATGATACAAAGTGGAATGCCATATTGAAACTATGGTACTCGCTAATTGTTACAAAATGGCCATCATCAGATTAAAAGAAATGGCTCCAGGTTGGAAGTGTATAGAGGCTACTGTTATGACAATAACAACATCTCATCATCATGCTTCTAGTGATTGTGGTTCTTTTTCTCATTGTTAATCATCTTTTCTAATACCTGTTTGTTTTCAAAATAGTCATTCAAAGCATTTTTTTTGGGGGGGAAGAAACTGGCTGCTCAAAATGTTCTGAAAATAAACTTACATAAGTATTGGACACTTTCAATGAGCAATTTTTATTTAATAAAAACATGAAAATAATGAGACTTCATTAGATATCTTTTAGCTAAAATTACACTTTTTATGCACTTTTGCATGGATTTAATGAATTTTTTCTAATAAGAATGTTCCATTTTTTCCCCATAGGAATTGCTTTTAATAGAGCTTTCAAAGAAATGTCATGTTTACTTATTCTTTTTTCTAACTCACTTCATACATCTGATTTAATTTGAGATTTTGCATTTCTGCACCTGAAGAAGATTCTCTATTTAAACCTTCAAAAATTATCCTGAAAATTTTTGAGTATTAATGCTGATTCTTGTTGTCTTAACCATTTGATGGTAATTAATGAGATCACCTCACATTCCAATTATGCACCGCAGTGGGCACACATGAACATAAACCATAACAAATTTCTGCCTAAATGTTAATGAATGAGTCCCACTCACAAATTAAGTTTGTGAGGTGTTTGTGCAGGTGAAGTGGGCTTATTCTTTGAAATAATGCAATGGTTTTTAACATTATAAACAAGTTTAACTCATAAATTATCTGATTCAGCTTGTTATAGATAGTGGTAGGAATACTAGGTAATTTCTTGCATAATGAGGGTGAATTTGGTGGGTTTTTTCAGAAATTTTTATTGCTGTATTTGGAATTCGCATTGGCATTAAAGAGAAAGCTAAAGCACATTTTTTTCTGATACTTTCTGATATCATGCATATTTAGGAAGAAAGAACTGCTTAATTTTACAGCTGCCGAAGGGTTAACACCTCCAGTAATCACTTCTTACATGTTTGATAGGATTTAAGCCTGAAGAATATGAAGGAATTTCGATTAAGTTCAGGATACCTGTATAATAACCACAAGTAAACATGTGTTTAGGATTGCTATCCTGATAGAACTTGAATGTATTTTTCATTCAGAGTCATTAAGAGTATTTATATATTTATACCTATCCATATTATTTTTTATAAAAAGTAAATTTCTCAGAGGCAGTGAAACAAACCCAAAACCATTGTGCCTCTGCCTATATGCTTAATAGTAGTTAGGTTAATTAGGTTTTTCAAATTCGGTTCTTTATTTGGTTTTCACTCCATAGCAATTCTTCAATCATACCCAAATATATAAAATTTTGATTTGTCTATAAATATAACATTGTTTCAATATGATAGATCTTTACTTACCATGGATTTTGTAAATGCCAAGTGGATTTTCATTGTTTTATTGTTGGCAAAAAATTGTTTTCTCATTGATCACCCATTGTATTAATGTGTCATAGTGACTCTTCTAGCAATTTCAGAGTTAACTTTTATAACAAGCTGTTCTTTTAAATCTGCAAGTTTTACAGCACTAATTTTTGTGTTTTGTTTGATTTTTATAAATTTCTTGATTCCTTCGTGTTAAGTTGGAAAATGGTTTAGACCAGTGATGGGCAAAATTCTTTGGGAGTGGGCCAAGAAGCAAAAGGAAACAAAAATTAGCAGATCAATATAATTTATTCTAAACTTTAGGAAGAGTATGCAGATATTAATGTAGTAAATGAAGCTATAACTGCATTTTAAAAGTTTCTTAGCTTGTGGTTTGAACTGTGATGTACTAATTATGATGATGTGTGATGTATTAAATGGTGATAGATGCTCATCTGTTAGCCTGTTTCTGACCAAATTCTTTCTAAGATTCATGGTAGAAATTGTTCATTTGTTCATATATATCAGATGAAGCAAATATAGCACTTATTTTCTGGGTGTGAGGTATTAAATTTGTGAAACTTGCTTTTGATAACAATTTCTAAAACTCTGATTTTGGAACACTGAGAAACAAATGCTGTAGGTGATTGTTAGATTGTCATTAGACTAGCTTAAGCAGCAGATCTGGCCTCATTGCTTCACAATTTACATTGAAAGGCATAGTAAAAATATCCAATCCTGTTTGAATAGCACAAAAATCGTCAAATCTCTGTACAAACTCAAAATGCAGAAGTCAGTTTTCTCAAGTCATCTTCATAAGTCTTAAGCTTATCTTCATTTACTGAGAGTACTGAATTTAATCTCTAGAAATGAGACAACTGCCGAGTAATAAGATCGAATACTAGTTTAAAATCTTTGAGATGGGCACAGATATCACCAATAAATAGATTTTTCCCTTCCATCTTGACATTTAAGTTGTTCAATATGAGAAAAAAAAGATTCATGAAAAATGAAAAGTTCAAAAACGTGTGCCATCCTTTTCTGTTTTGTGCTGAGCTCTGTATATTATATATTGTGTGCAATTCATGTTATATATTGTGTATAATATAGTAAAATTAAATATTTAATATGATATAGTATTAATTTGTGGCAGGTCAGATAGAACCTTCTGCCGGGCTGGAACTGGCTCATGGGTTATAATTTGCCCGTCCTTGGTTTAGTCTTAAGTGTAGCTCTACAGAATTTTCCATCATCTTGTTACATCAAGGACTTTTTTAATATTTTGGAAACATTTATCTTCTTTAAATGCTGAATACTTAATACAAACAGAATTTGTCATTAATTTATAGTGTCTTGTAATGTTTACTTCAGATACAAAACTGTTTATATGTTTTGCTAAGCATGTAATAATTTCCAGACGCAGACCAGTCCTTGCAATGTATTTATATTTTTAAAAACATCGACAAAAAACATTCTAAAACATCCCAACAAAATTTTTTAGTGTCGTAATTATTGATTTACTGATTAACACTTCTGGAATAAATTAATTTATAACAAGGAATATTTTGATGGCATTTAATTCTAAACAAGTAAGTCTGTAGAATCATTAGGTTATTTTGAAAAGTGGAGGCATGGAAAATGAGCAATGCCATCTCCAGGACTTGAACCTGGACCTCTCAGAATATGCGCCGAGTGTGCTGACCTTTACACCATGAATGCATGTAGAAAGAAAGAAGAAAGTAATCCTAAAATAGAGAA
This sequence comes from Stegodyphus mimosarum, assembly GCA_000611955.2. Lineage (NCBI taxonomy): Eukaryota > Metazoa > Arthropoda > Arachnida > Araneae > Eresidae > Stegodyphus > Stegodyphus mimosarum. The sequence goes on along the minus strand of KK120913.1, from coordinate 22,107 downwards.
AAAATTAATATATTAGAAAAAAGTTTGAAATTGGAGTTTCAATGTTTAGTACAAGGTCTATGTAAATAAAAGTATTTTTCTGTTATTGGAACCGGATTCAGAAATTTATGTATGCATAATATGCATGTGTGTGTACACATGTTACATACATATATTTGTGAATCTGGTTCCGATAACAGAAAAATATCCAAATAAATTTCAAAAATACAGGTGAAAATAAATGTGACCCACTGTCTAATTTAAAATTATTCTTTTTGAACAATTCTAAGTTTTACTAATCAACTAAGTTTACTAATTATTAACTTAAAGTTAATAATTTCAGAATATCGCTGTATAAAATAATAGTTTTGGCTTCTTACCATATCAGTGTTAAACATACTGAAGAATAATTTTTGAAGGAATTTTTTTGGATAACATAGAAGATTTATAGATATGTGTAAAGTGTAAATTTATTATTTAAAAAATATTGAATATTTCACCTTTATGCATCTTAAAATTTTACAAATTATTAAAAGTATTGCATTTATTGCTTGCCAAAAATTTTAACCATCTTGCATGTGTAATGCATTTCCCTTTCATATCAGTGACTAGAAAATATAACAATATTTTCTGGAGCAATCAATCCAGAATATTTTTATTTTATGCAATATCTATGACACCGTAAAACTTTCTTAAAATACAGCAAACTTCGGCTAAGGGGATTACCCATGATTCAGATGATTTTGGTCTTCCGTGGAGATGATCATTTTATAAAACTAATGTTCAGTATCATTTATTTATGCTTTCAGAAATACAGGTCACTTTCAGAGTTAGGATATACAGTTTTTAAATGCTTTATTTGCTGATTATTTGTGGCACAGTTATATAGAACTTCACAAGTTAAATTCTTTCAGTGTGTATTTGTCAAATATTAATCACACTCAATAAACTCTTTTTATTTTACCTTTTATAAAATCAATGTTAAATTTTAGATTACTGTATTAGTTTTTATTACCAAATATTTATTTGCAGCAAGTTATAACTAGTTCATATCTTGTTTTGTCTATGTGTGCCTTTCAGATTAAATCATGCTTTGCGTGCTATATTTGTCCTTTAGCCAAATGTGCCTTTCATTTTTGCTGTTCTCAATGTATTATGTATATTTTGTACATTTTAGGTTTTTAATAAAATTACAAATTTATGTTGAAATTTTGTTTTTATCATTTAAATAATATATATTGTGGATGTTTATTAGATTTGTTAATTGCTAGGTGAGCGAATAAATGGCTAGATTAGTGTTGCATTAAATTTGTAACTAAATTTATAGATCCTAAAGTAAAGTAAATTAAATTAGCATGCCTGACTGAAAACATAAGTATTTTTTATTTTTCATCAATTTATTATTATTGCTGCTGAGATTGGATTATATATCAAGGTGAAACTAATATTAAAATAATATAAAAGCTAATATTAAAATAATTATAATAACCATTACATACACAGCATATTATTGGGAAAAAGTGCATTTAATGATTAACATTAACTAATAAAAGAATCTTAAATTTATAAAATCATACATATATGCCTTAAATATTATAGATTTTAAAACATATACACTAATTAACTTACTTAAAAGTTATTTATTTGAATCTTTTAAAGATTTGTACATATGCTAATATTACTTCCTGCAAAAATTTTTATTTAATAAGCTAATTGTAATTAGAATTTCAAAATAAAAATTTTTGTTCTAAGAGAAAGAAGTCAGTATGCTGCATTGCTATTCAAATGTCTTTTTAGTTTAAATCAGTATTTAAGTGCTATAATTAATCACTATGCACTGAAAAATTAGTTGAATTCTCTGTCAGATTTTCTCATCAGATACGTAAATATTTTCTGATGAAAGCAAAAATATCGCTTTCAAAAACTGAATGAATTAATTTTGACTATCCAAAATGTATAATTTGATTTCTATGTAATCTACTCTTTTCTGGAGTGCTAAGTTATAATAAAACTTTTCTGTTGATAAAACTGGGATGTAAAAGATAGTAGGAGAAGAAAATGTAGTAAGAGTTTCGGCTACTTCTAGAGTCATTCTAATTGTGCCATTTGTAAGATGTAGAAATCCTAAATGAAGAAAAAAATTCAAACACACTCATAAAATAATTTTACATTATTATTAACAGCTATTAACTACAAATCGTAATAGAAATATGAGTCAAAAATCAGAATAGTTCGAAACGTCTATTTCTCAGCCGAGCTTGATCTTTAAATCAGAACCAAACGATAAGGCTTGTGTTGCAACACATATTTCATTATCATAGATTAAAAGCGCCGCTGAGCGCTGCCATTTGGCAGCATCCGGCCCACGGATGAACTATTAGTTGATCAAGGATCGTATTCGCCCTTATTCACTTCTAATGGATATAGCAACTGCCTTGTGCGAGGTACTATGATGCCGCTGTAAAAACGAGTGATGCACGCGCGTTCTTTTCACCTGCATCAGAATGGCAGTCACTTACAGCCCTCATCTTCCTTGAAAATCTCGGAAGTTTGTCCTTTTGGGTAGGGATAATTGAATCTTTCCGAAGATGCAATGACATAGTACCTTTCTTAATCTGATAACTGGTTCTTGAATATCAGGCACATACTACTGTGTCCATTGTTTCCAAAATTTCTCCTAACAAATGAAAAATACTTGAGTTACGTTTCACAGAATACGTTACGTTACGTACAATACGTTTTTGTAGAAGGCGGATTTACCGTTGTTCCATAAGGTCCATATTAATCTTTCTCCTAATAAAAAATGTGCTAGTGTCAGTGGCTGTGTTGTTTTGCGATTTGTTAGTAATATCTTCATTATTGAGAAATTCTGGTTCCCCGAGTTGGGAAGTTTCACTTGTAATGGTCTGAAAAATTTTTTGGTGCATGTTTTGTAAATTGTACCATGGAGGTTTTTATTTTGTGCAAAATCTTCTCCAGCTGTTCAGTTTTGTTTTCTCAGTTTAGTCTTTTACATTTGGCTTTTTGTTTGGCAAAATTCAAGTATGTTCTTTATTTGCCTTTACTAGGCTTAAAGTTTTTCATATTCCTCTGGGCACTTTTGTTTTGCATCGTTCTGCATGAACTTCTATTCGCTACTTAAGTTTGTTCTTGTTATTTTGTTCTTTGACTTTGAAAGAGTTATCGCGGCATTCTAAATTTTTTTGTGACGAATGCTTGATTTAGTTCGGCTTTTGTTTTAGCACCATTTACTTTATTATGGTTGAGAACAATTTTTTCTTTAATTATTCTTAGGAATTCATGACTTGTGCCTTTTGTGTATTCATATCGTTTCATTACTGTTTGGAAGCTTTGCTGTTTTATTATAAAACATACTAATCTCCTTTTTTTTGTCCAAAGGGATTTAGTCCGGAAGGACTATTACTTTCGTTTTGCGATTTTGCGTCGGAAACACAAAAACGGCGTATCACTTTTCAAATTGTTGCCGCTAAATGTTATTGCTCTGCATTAAATTTTAAAAAATGAAAAATCTGCATAAATGTATGCATGTTTTTTTTTTTTTTGACGTGGCTTTCTCTTCAAAAATCGTCTGCGTGCGTTGCACGGGAAAATAAAAAGGAATTCTAATTACAGTTCTAAATAAATAGCCAAATAAATGTGAAATTCGTAACAATATTCTCTAAAACTTTAACGAATTTTTCATTAACAAACTCAAAGATTTCAAAGCAAGCAATACCAACGTTGTACAGAAAAACATTTTTATCTCCAGCGCGTGAGAGCGTGTACCGAAATTTCTAAAGATATGCTCAATTTAAAATTATTTTGCGATATTGCCGTTGAACTGAATTTTATGGTTTAAGTGCGAAGAACATGGTATTTAACAAATAAAGGTAACACACAAAATGTTAAATAAACGCCCCTTTGGACGTAATCCAAAATCTGAAACCTTTCAGGTTTTTTTTTTTTTTTATAAATTTTTGTGTTTTGAAGAATTTTTCAATTATTAATACAGTTGCTGAGGTGGTACAAGATTAAAGTACGGCTCTGCCATCCTTTGCTTGTTATTGTTTCGAACTTTGGTATAGCTATTGTTGTGGAATGTTAAGTTCTTTGCTGCAATAAAGTCTTCTAATAGAGTTCCTTCCGAATTATTTCTTGAATGCCGTGCTGTGTGAGTTGAAATCTCTTCGTTTTGGTGTGTGGGGGGGGGGACTGCAGAAATTAGTTAAAAATTTGTTCAAGAATATTTAAATTTTCGTCTAAATCCTCTGTGGGAGATGAATAAATTGATGTTATGTGATATGGCTCTTGATGGTTGTTTACGGATGTACAGATTATGTTTCTTCTGGAGTGAATTAGGAAGGGGCACAGGGTCTTATTTATGTAAGCTGTGGTTGCTCTTGTTGATCTGTTTTCATCTGTGATTTGTTGGTATATTTTATTCATTATTTGGAAGGTTGCTAAGATTCTTGCATAATAAGATTCTTGCAATAGAATTAAGTTACCAATATTTTCGGAAACGATTTAGATTTGCAGCTGCTGATTTGGTTTTTTTGTAAGTTTGTAGGGTTTATATTTATTTTAACTAACATTTATTTTAAGTTCATATTCCTTTCCTTTTTAGCCTTCATTTTTCCCCTAGAAATGCCCGTGCCAGAGTATGTAAATTGTAGTAGCACGCGCAGTTTATTCAAATTTAGCGGAAGCTAGTTGAGTTAAATAGTAGACGAAACGAACGTGAAAAAGTCTTGCTTTGAAGCTACGCTGGAGAGATTGCTCGGTAGAATTTAGATCAGCGCGTGTCGGCCTTTGTGCCTAGCTTTGCAGAAGTGCTAGACCTTCAACTGTTAAATCAGTAATCTTGCTGAATATCAGCGATAATTAAAAACGCGGTTAGTTAAGATCTCAGAGCCTCGTCGGTAGTGTTTGACATTTGTTCATCTAGTTTCTTATTTTCAGTTTTACCTTGCTTTTAGTTCAACCGCCGAGTTGGCGCAGTTTGTGAGCGTCGAGGAGACGCAGTTGTAATTTTAAAAGTACAATAAAAGGGTTTCAACCCCTTCGCACGTTTTTGTGACTCACTATCCCAGTGACTGACAAATTGGGCCAAAGAGATCTTACAAATTTATGTATGTAATATTGAGTTGCTTGTTTGATGCTTTTGAGATTGATATTTGGAAGCTAGAGTTTATTCATTGTCGCTTGTTTTACTAATTTTTAATGTTTCTTACTGATATACTGGTCAGTTTGGGGAGTAGGCAGTGTGATTGTTATCAAATTTGTTTTCATTAATGTTGTTGCTTATTATGCAATTAATATATTTTACTGTATCCTTTATGCATGATATCGAAGAGTGCTTTTGTTCGCAAAAGCAATTCAAATTTAAAAACTGCACGAAGTAGTTTCTAAATTTCAGTTGCTCTTGCGAATGTCCGAAATCGCGACATTTAAATCTAAGGAATCCTTCCAAGGTATTCTTTAATAGTAATAGTCTGCCATCCTTCTGTGATTTGTTAGTTCACCCAAAGAATGCATCTGCTTTTTCCAACATTCAATCTTATCGTTGAAGTTAAGATGATGGGCAGTTAGTTATCTTTCTCACTTCATTTGGGTATAGGGATTCCGGTATTGAATTGATGATAATTTTTTATGTGCGTCTTTTGGGTTTTAATGTTTCTAGAATTTATTTTATTTTGCCATTGCTATTTATAGCATTTCTATGCAGTTGATATCTTTACTCGATTTGCATATGACTGCAATTCTATAACCTTTATTTTTGGTTATTTTGTTGACTTCTACTTTGAGATTCTTTAATGGAATTAGTTTGTTCAGTGTCTCCATCACTAGACTCTGTTATCTCACTCAGCAGTTTTGATGCATCTGGAGTATTGAAACGTACTGATTCTGGGGTTTTATTGCAGTCTTTCTTCAGTGTATTTTTTTATAGG
>KK120913.1:3397-16165 GCA_000611955.2 Stegodyphus mimosarum | reverse complement strand
AGCTAATACTGTTTTTGCTGCAGAGCTTGTTATTTCGGAGTTTGATGTTTAGTTAGTTTACCGATGTACTCGTGTAGGAAACCGAATATTTTCGTTACCTTGGTATTTCCTCTTTTTTGATTCTAGAATTTTTATATATGAAGAGCCACGTTGGGTTTTCGAGATCATGGGGGTAGAATTCTGGTACTTGAGGAGAAGCTGCAGATTCATGTTCTAAGAATGGTGAGCCACGAGCTAGAATCGGCCAAATTTTAAATTTCTTCACAAAGGTTACATAAAACTGAATTGCAACGTCATAATTCATAATTCATAGATAATATAAGACTGAATTATAAATGATTACTGGCTTTGCCCCTTATCCAAAACAGGCATATTTCGGAATCAGCCCAAATGCCTCAGGTTTTTAACATTTTCTTACTTGTGTAGGAAGTTAGAAGACAATAAACATCCTAACAATTTCAAAGGCGACAGTGTGATAGATTTGAGAGAAGCGACTGTACCTTGGAGCACACAAAATTAATTATAAACTCTAGTTTTCTCTAGTGGCCTCTCTCAAATACACTACTTATTCACATGCTTCCACAGACACATCTAAAAAAGAATTCATATCAAATAAAACAAAATCACAGAAACTGAATTCAGAAAGATAATACCTAGGAACAGAGACGTTGTTCTAATGCTCAACTTCGCTGCTCCACAACTGTCACTTGTAGTCCAGTGAAGATGGTAACTCATCACCCTAATCCATGCTAGCTGTTCAACAGTTCTTGAAGTAATAGTTTTAGACGAACTATAAAAGTCCCGATGAGGCCACTTTGGTCAAAGATACAATCCAATATCTGCAAGACGAAGTACTTTGTACTGGACCCTTTGCTAGAAATATTCATTCAATGTTTTATTTCGAAAAGGAACAAACCCTTGTCTGGGTCCCAGGTCCTTCTAAAACCTTTGACGGCTCACTGTATCAGGACTGAGTGTTCTGTGCATCATTTTAGGAAACATAGTAAAGTCTGTAATAGGGTCCTTATCCTCAAGTCTCAAGTCCTGAACTGGAACAGTGAGCTGATAAAATGTTGGCTTTGTTCTGATGTAGGTACTGAGTTGGAGAATGACTGCACTTGAAAGGGATTTAAAATCCTCTTTTATTAAGTCACTATTATTTACACACTTCCCAACTCGGGAGAGATACAGAAAGTAAAAGACCGCACTTGGGCCTAACTTAACAATCAAATAAATTTAAAACTAAATTTAAATAGAACTTAAATCAAACTTTGCTTCGCAGAGCACTTCGCGGAGTTTGGCCTCTAACTGAAAGGGTGCGTAGCAAGATATACTAATACTAGCGCACTTCAAGTTAATTCAATATGCAATCACGTAGTAAGCACTATGGCTTATAAATTTAAACTGCTAGCTGGTCAGGCGAACGTTGAGCAGAGTGACCGTGATCTAAGACTAAAGCTCTCTCACATTGAGAGGTTTCTACCTGTGGTTTAAATAGTACTTCGCTGTACTTCAAATTAGCATAAGCTGAAAACGCGCGCTTCTTCTGACGGGAAGTTGAAACAGAGAGGAGATAGAAAGATTTAAATTAAAATAAAACTTGGTTAGTTTAACTAAAACCTTACAACTGTATCAAGTGATGGGTATTCAGTTTCATGAATTGCTATACTAAATCTTTTTCATAGATTACGAAGTTCTACAGAATTAATCTTCCATTTTCTCTATTCCAGCATTCTTATTAAACACTGAAAGCACTTAAATTCTTAAGAATGCTGGAATAGTAAGAATTTAAGTGCTTTCAGTACTAGTTTTCAGAGCTGTCTCTGCTTATTCTGTTATAGCAACGAAACCGACAACCCGGAAAGAATTTGGTACTAATTCACAAGTTTCTAGGTACAAATTTAAATAATTTTCCAAACGAAATTTAAAGGCATTGGCAAGTAGGTAAGGACTGGTTAAGTCTAAATAAAACATGAGTAAAATTCAACGTAATAAATTTGCTTGAATTTAGATTGTCAGTTCAGAAAAATTTAGTAAATGGACGATCTTCTGGATTGATTTGAATTTGAATAAATTTCGTTGCATTTCCGGTGTGTAAGCTACAGCATTTGTGTAAATTGCAACAACAGTGGGTACAAATTAGGAAACAAGTTCACTCCACTATGAAGACAATCACTTAGTGAAAGTTCTTCCTGAGCTGCATCATCAAATACGATTCGCAGACGACTGCTGACTTCGAACGACAGCATGGTAGGATAAGTAAAATGATAATTGCTCTCCTAACTTACCAGAAGACTTTTTAACTTTTCCTTCTTTAAGATAACTGTCAACAACATTTCGATATCCATTATACAACGTCAGATATCTATTAAACCTTTTAACTGAACTTTTAGAACTTTTCAGTGCGACTTTCCCATTACTTTCCTAATTTCTCACACATACCTGCTATCCACGGCAACTTCACACATTACCTGCCATTGATCCAATTAGCAAAACTCCTTTAGAACGCTATTTCCCACAGAGAGTATCTGTTTCATTCATTTTAATGGCTAAACTCTTCAGTTAAAAGTGTTTGAAGTTAGTGGAGACCGAATCCATTTCACTAAGAACTAGATTAACTAAAGTCAACTTATATTTTTCTAAGAGTGACGATCCAAACGCAAAATCTATAAGTACTAATGATAGTTCAAGCGCTCTAATCTTAGCAATAATCCGATTCTACTAACAATGAAATTTGACAACTGCTAGATAACACCTTAAAATCAAATGCTAAAACAAATACCCTGGACTCCATTTCTGCACAAGTACTTCTATCTGGAATATTTATTGCAGTTTTCGATATTTCATCAATATCTAATGCTTCAATAAATACGTCACTGTCATTTAAAATATTCCGCAGTTTCAATTTCACCCTTCCACAACCCTGCAGCTTGGGAGTCTTTGCGCTAAGACTATAAATAAACAATTTTTTTTTAACCAACAGCCTTTAATACCAAAATTTCAGAAACAGCTGTCTTCAAAGATGCGCGCTCATTGCCATTGTCAAACAAACAAAAAATAAAATTTGATGATACTTTACAAACAATTTCGAATTTAAAAAAAACATTGCAGAAAAATTTCTCCTCTGTCATTCATCCCACAGTTCGAAGCAGCAGCATCTGTTTCATCTAATTTTGCTTCCAAGTCACGTTCAACCTTTTGCTTTTAAAATTTTCGAATTTAAAGCATATTGCGCGGGCATGTTCACTGTTACAAAAGCAGAAATTCGCCCCGCTGCAGATTTTTATACAATAATTTATGTTACAACAAACATCGTTTTCATTGTGGGCGTGCGAAGCTTTCATGGACATATTTTAAACATTGTAGTACTATTTTAAGTAGTAGGTCATGTCCTTTTCATTAGATTTCCCTATCATGATATTATTTATAATATACCCAATGCCTCCTAGATCTTCTAATACACGCTGTTGCCATAAAAATGTACGCTTTCGGAAAATTTGAGCCACAGCTACAAAACGCTGCATGCAATGTGGTTTGGCGAGTTATGTAAATGATTAAACTTGTAACACCAATAAGCGTTGTGGTATATCGCAAGCCTGAGTGCGCAGATGGTAGAATGTAAAAGGGCAGGTATGGCAAGTGGCGAGTATATACAACCGTACTAACGGCTAGGATACACACATTGTAACGAAAGATCACTTTAAGACGTATCCGACTGCGTTACGAACCGTTGTCACATCATAAGGCTAAAAGAGGTTGGTTGGTCGAAGCCATTTGGTTTTGTCCGTTGCTAGAACCAGTGGCATAGGCAAAATCAGCCGTTGTAGTGGCTCGGAAGGTCCCCGGACCACCAGTCAACGAGATGATCGCGCAATTAAAAGAGCTTTCACGTCCGCTCCAACAATTAAGCTATCTCGATTCAACGCCATTTCGCAACTCGCAGGGACCATGCGATGTCCAAAGATACAATTCGCAGAAGAGTAGGTGACACTGTGCTCATATCTCGACGTACATTAAGAGGCTTGCCTTTGACACTTCACCATAAGCAGTGTCGTCTTACACGGTGCCGCTGTCGCTCAAGCTGGACAAGGAAGAAATGTGATCTTCAGTGACGAATTATGCTTTTCTGTCAATGCTGATAACCATAGCATACGTGTCTAGACATGGAGAGGTGAGAGTCCAGGGTATTTGCTTTAGCAATGTACCATTTGTTACCGAGGGGGACACAGCCAGAACACAGGGTATAACTGTGTGGGAAGCGATTACCTGGGACAGCCGTTCACCATTAGTCGCGCTAATCTCTCTGCTCGCAGATACGTTAACGGCATTTCGCAGCCAATCGCACTGCAGCTAGCAGGTCGCCCAGGTTCTGTTTTCTAGCAGGAAAATACTGGGCCACATATAGCACGACTTTCTCAATGACTTCGACGTGTTGATGTCCTGGACTGATCTGCCAGTTCACCAGACCTGTCGCCTATCGAATATGTTTGGAACATGCTGGGCAGGTAAATTCTGTCATGGACAATACGCCCCAACTCGAGATCATTTGCTCCATTTGTGGCGCAATCTACTGCAGAGGGACATTGTCAACTTAAAAGACTCCAATCCCAACTGAGTATCAGCTTCTATAGCTGTCACAGGTACCTTTACCAACTGCTGGTTTTCGCATTCTTTGTACTGCAACTCGTAAACAAACGATTTTTTCATCCCAATTTTTGGTTATTTGTTTATCTACTCGGACACTATACTACTGCCGAGTTTCGTAGTTGTGGCTCAATTTTTTCTGGATGCTCATATTTTTTTTTGCAACAAAGTGTATTTTATTTAATTTTCTTTGATAAATTTTTGAAATCGAGCATATGCCAAATAGCACTTTTTAAATTTGTATTCGCCAAATAGGGTATTGAAAGCACACAAATTAGTACTTTCTTCATCAAGATGGATTTGTCAGAAAGCACTATTAGCATATGAATGAGAAAATATTTTTGCATTTAACATTCAAATGGCAACTTCGCCTACGATTAACATAGAATAATGTTCTTGCTTTATCGCTTTATTTAAATCTCCAGGATGTAAATTTGTTCTTATTTTATTAGGTTTAATAAGAGTGACTTCTGAATTTATTCAGTTGGTTCTCTTATTTTATCAACTACATTTAAGTTTTCCATTCTTTGCAGCTCGTTCTTCGTTTTGTTTCGTATAGTATTTTACTTGGAGAATGAATTACTGGTACCGTCTCTAGTTTTAACTCGATTTTATATTCCCCTTTTAAACAGCCAAATACTTCAAATAAATCTTTACGCTCCTCCAGTAAGTCTTCAGTATAAATAGACATTACTTTTTATATTAATTATAGTTGCAGACATGATTTTAATTTTAATATAGAAGGTACTTCTTTGTCTATCATTTCGAATTCTACAGCATAATTATTTTTTCCATATTAGCCATTCAGTATAACTTTTTCACGTAGCACCCGTTTTATTTACAGGGAATGTAACTCTTTTTTAATTTCAGATTTTCGTATCGGAATATTCAGCATTTACATTTTGCTTTTAAAAATAACATTGCAAATTGCTCAGGTATCTAACTGCAAATTAACTTTATTTTTGTTTATATTAAGATTAACAGTCCATTTTCTTCTTTGTTATCCGAACTAATGTTTAATGTTCCCTACATAAAATTATAACTCTTCCTCAGGCATGATTTACAGTTTATTTTATTTTAATTAGTCCAAAGGGATTTAGTCCCAAAGGACTATTACTTTCGTTTGGGCGTTTTGCGTCGTTTCACAAAAATGTCCGATTCACTTTTCAATTTAGTGCTTATGTTTCTTTGTTGGTAATTGAAGTTGCATTGGATTGGCTATTGGAATTTTTGGAATTGTATTATGTTGGTTATCGGGTCTGTACTGGATGGATTAATGGAATTGTATTGGGTTGACTATTGGAATTATATTGGGTTTGTTTTTGTGTACGTATTAGGTTTAGTTTAATGTTTGTTTCGTTCGGCAAGTTTTCATATTATTAAGCAGGATCCCTTTGGACGTAATCTAAAATCTGAATCCTTTCAGATTTTTTTTTTTTATTTATTTTTCGTTTGTTTGTTTGCCTTGATCGCTTCAATTTTTTATCTTACTGATTTTATTTGGATTCGCAAAATAATTACGATTTTCTTTTAACACTTATAAAACATTTCTCCTTCGAGTTTATGTAGAATTCTTCCGATATTGATAAAACGCTCAGCACTTAGAACAAATGTTTTTATCGGTATACCCTTTTAATAATATTCTTATTATGTATACTTAGTGTCTTTTGGGTTATGTTTATAAACAGTATATTTATCTTCTACTATTTTCATTGAAGTACAGTTATTTCTGTAAGTCTACCTATATCTAGAGGTTATTCTAATATTAATTCTGTTTTATGCAATAATCTTGATCTAACTATACCGCGTTAATACCAAAACAAATTTTATACTGTATTAAACTGTTCGTAAATATGCAGAATTACATGTTCTAGCTTTGTTAGGTGGTCAGCTGCATAATCGTCCATGGTTTCGGACACGATTTGATTTCTGATAAAGAAAAATGTCTTTAGCAATATATGTAATATTTTTTAAGCATACAGTATCTGTAAATATTATCTTAATTTCATCTAATTTAAGTTCTTTTACCATCTACATGAAACGTATTATATATTTCGAACCAACGAATTCCTATTGAATGAATTGTTAACTGCCATTTTCTCTTTGTTATTATGTAATTCACTGGCTATTTCATAAATTTCGGAGGATTGCAGCCATCTTTGCCAGTTGAAGGTGAGATTTTCGGTAAACTCTATTGGCTCTGGTAACTTTAAACCATCCATTTTGAAAGCAAAACACTTCCGGTAACCATATAAAATAAGGAATGCGCAGTTTTAATCATCTGATTTATTTATTTATATAAATATAATTCTAAGCATGATGCAGAATTACAATCTCTCTTTCTATGTGCCTCCAATATGTTGCCATTCAGAAGTTAATAAATGCTAAATATTGCATACTGCTGTTTACAAGTTGCTGTATTCTAAATGTTACACGAATCACATTCACTTAACTAAGGCAGGAAAGTGATACAAAATCTTTAGACAACACATCAAAGAAAGAGACGAAAGCTTTGGATCTCTACAATATTCTCCGCCATAACTGGGACGAAATTCATGCAGAAAGCTGTCGTCTGAGCTGCCTTGATAAATAATACAGTTCACAGATATTCATTTAAAGTCTGTGCTCGGTGTGCTTACATAGTTTGCCAAGACGAAGTCTTTCGACTGACAGATTAATATGCAAGTCAATTTAGCGATGCACTAGTTGGTTTCTGTTTTGTTTTCATAGTAGAAAGTACTCATATGCGTAAATATGATAATGACATCAGAAAAAATTTTTAATGTATATTTAAATTTGAAAATTTTGTGATACTTTGAAATTCGGAAGTTTCGCGATACACTCAGGCACATTTACTCCATAGCGCTTTCAGATAGTCAAAATACTAAGCTGATGCAGTTCGATTATACCCGTAACTGATGTCTTAATAAAAGTTCCATTTCTTCACCTTGTTCATTTTTATCGTGCTTGTCTACTAATGTTTTTAATATTGATAAAACTTCGATATTTCCCGTAATATGTTGCATATCATTTTAAATAATATTTAACTTACCTGTTCTGCTATTTTTTTCGTGCATATACAGAGAGATTATCATGTCTTTGAAGTTGTTCATTAATTTCTTTCTAAACAGCATTTTGGTCTGTAAAATCGATGAACATGATGATATCAAGAGCAGATTCATGATATGATTCATGATGCCAAGAGTAGAATAATATAGTGGATATTCATTCACTGCAAGAAGACCATTGTGGAGTAAGAAGCGAGTAAAAAGTACCATGCGCCTGTAAGATGATAAAACATCATATATATATATACACACAATAAATATTTTAGCTGTTATTAAGTATGTGTTGTGAATAATAATGTAATCAATTATTTGCCCGTAGTAAAATCCCCTATTTAATGTATAAAATAAAGTACTAACTTTAATTTGGCAATAGTCCCTTTTATTCCTCATTTTAATTTGGCTACTTCCCCTTCCTGTTCTAATAAATCTAAGGGCATCATCTCAAAATTAATCTATCATACCATCTTACGTAAGCGAACCAATCGGATATTTTTTTTATTCAATCACAGATGAAAATTTTAACAAAGAACAGACTCTATAATATCGCTGTTGCTAACTGCGCATTTACTTTCCCCGCTTTCCTCTTGCTATACTAGTACGTGTAATTTGTCTGTCTGTTTCATCCATTGTCTATAGATGTGAAGAGCCATACAAAATTCTGGAGCACTTATCGAACCTAAAATGATGTGTGTTTTGAGAATATGTATTTCAAGAATCGTCTAGTAATAAATTATTCCTTGTCTACGACCACGTCTTCTATTTTTTCTTTTCCGTTATATATCTATGATGCCTTCCAGCTGTTACCAAGATAATACAATGAGGCATCATTCTATTTACGCGCAATAAAGAATCATCAAGTTATTTACAAAAGTTATTACATGTATCCGAAAGAATTCAAATTCCTCCTCCCCTACTTTTATTAAATATACAATATATTTAATAAATAAATTTTTGCTGGTCATGCATATTAAAATGACACGCTGTTGTTATTTCTAGAAATTTGCATAGTCAGAGAAAAAATAGTATTTTTTAAATATTTGGATTTTAAAATTCATTATTGTTGGTACGTAACTAATTATAAAAAATTATTCTAAACAAAAACTTATTTCTAAGTGTCTGGTAAAAGATTTTTGGTCACTGGTACCTTAATATCAGGGGGTTCGAAATGTCTTTTTTAATTAAAATAATATTGAAAATATTAAAAGAACGATCAGCTAGATATATTATAAATCGTATGAATTAGATGCATTATAAATTACATCAATTAAAGACGTTATTGAAAAATAAAGGAAGATTTAAATTATTAAGAAATACGTATGGTGTTCGTAATCGCTCACGTACTCGTAGCCAATAGATTGCTAGTCTGAAAGATTAATTACAGATTTTATGGAACTCGAATGGCAACAAACAGGTCAGAGAATTGACAGTTTGAGAGTGAATGTTAAATTCTTTCATAACGTAATATATCGCAACTGTTACAAAAACGGGAAAACTACGCTAAACGAGGTTTTAATTTAATGATTATTAATTTTACTTTTTTATTTCAAAATCTGCTTCTGTAATACAGTTTGCAATAAAATTTCATTACTATACCTGATAATTTTGTGTTTTAGAAGGGTCTTGTATTTTTGAGGAATGGCTGTAGTTGTTCTAAAGGATGTGTCATAAATAAAAATTTATCTATTGTATATTAAGTTACTTACGTTTATGGATGAATTTATTTTACCTCTGTTATGAATTCGGTGCCTTTATAGCTGTGTGAGTACTAGAGAATTGCTTGTCTAAAAGTGTTAGAATAGCCCCTGTGGAACTTCCCATGAGCGTTATAGCAATTTCTTTTATATGACGGACAGTTAAAAGCAAAACAGCAAAGAATTCTAAGCTAAGAAGAGGGTGAGAGAGAAGAGAGAGAGGAATACGGATCATCTGCTATCACCTCATTCTTTAAACGAAAAAGAAAAGCATGAGATGTGTTGAATTCGCGAGGATCAAACTGTCTTAGGAACTGGACTGAAGATTGAGGGCTTTTGCTGGACACGTGCGAGTTCGGGTCTCTTTTTCTCAAATTCTCGCTGCTGGGCGCGTACTTTGTTTGGATTCAAAATATCCAACTCCAGTGATGGATGAGTTCGGCTGTCACCCAAAGAGGGCGCCGCGACTGTGTTCCAAATCCAATAAGCCCAATCAATTCTCCCGTTATTATGGTGGTGAATTGTCACAACATAACATGCTTAGTCTTGTAGTTGACAAAAATTCTGTACGAAGAGCTTTAGTAATCTGAAAACAAGAGCTTTTCTTCCACGCCGCTATGGAATTTTTAAAAGAAATAAGACATGAATAACAAGTTTTATTAAATAGGTTATGTATCGGGTTTACATCACTATGTAACAAGGCGTGGGCAACGCGAGAATACCTGGAAAGAAAATGCGTAAAAACATTTCAGTGTGAATAAAATTAGTTCATTCTTACCACGCAATAACTAATTCGTAAATAATTTTTTGTTGCCAAACTAGGAAGCAAAAACATTTGATATTTCAATTTAATGCGTATGACATTATGATTTAAATTTGATGTAATATAACAATTTTTTTCAATATAAAAAAAAATAACATAGCAATAACAAATCGTGTCAATTAACCTAACCTGAAACAAAAAAGTTTAAACAGTAGTTATTTATTTAAAATGCTCACATTAACGAAAAATTTTCGGCGTACAAGACGTCACATGCAATCGCTTGCTTTCCCCAACATCAGAATAATAATATGTTTAATATTTGGCAATGCTAATTTTATTCCATATTTTGTAAAACTTGCAAATTTTTTATTAACAAATTCTACGATTTGAAAGCCAGCGATGGCAACATTTTCGAAATAAAGCAATTTTTTCTCCATCGCGGGAGACTGTTGCCACTTGAAAAAATGAGGGCGAAAATTAGCGATTTCAGAATTTTTAATTAATATTTCTGCCGATAAAAAGCGCACACCGATGAGAATGATCGAAATGGCTACGTACGAATTTTTGAAATCAGGGGCTACATCTCTCGAAACTATACTGCCCGCCGAAGTAATTTATGTTACAAGCAAACAAACAAACATACAGACGCGTACAGATTTTAACAGTATAGGTATTTCAAAGCGTGATAGTATTCGAATTCAACTGAAACTGCGGCAGTCTCGCATTGATAGGAACAGTTTTCACTTTCTGAGCAAGCATGTAAACAACGAGAAGTATACGGTAATGACTGGTATTTGATAAGAAGACTGAGAACATATTTCAAGATTTCAAAAAAAAAAAGCATTGCACTTCAATACATTTACTACTCGGAATGTTAAACTTTAACTCGAACTTGAAAATGGAATATGTAATACTGGGGATCAGATATATAGCACAAGAGAAATGTGCTTTCATTGACTTCTGTAAGTTGGACATAGCTAAAGAAAAATTCATATTGTTTCATGAATATTGCTTGTTAATAATCTTTTTTTTAAGTATATATTTTTGTGATTAAATTTTTTCTGTTCGAAGTATGCAAAAAAAGAAACATTAACAAAAATTTCAGACAGACATTTTAAATTTACCCTTCGTACTAGCTTCTGCATCTAACAGAATAGCTATACATGATTTAATCAACTGCGGCAAAGTATATTATATAAGAAATATTTCAGCATTTTATTTTATTTCTTGTAGAAAGAAAAAAAATTTTGTTAACTTTTTATCAACTTGTGCATTCAATTCATAACGAACCAGTACGCACGCAACAGTATTGTTGTGTGTGTAATAGATTGAATGCACATAGGTCCGATGCTCGGTTGATAAAATTTATTTTATCAAAAGAAACACTTCAGAGTTCTGCAAATTTCCACAAAAATAATCATACAGCTCTTCACAGTACCACAAAGAACAATCAGTAGTCACACTTCAAATAACGTTAAACACAACGCAATGTAAAGCGCATCCAAAGAGTGATGCTAACCCGGATGAGATATCTCAATACTCCGCTCTCATGCTGAACTATCAACTGACAGCAGATGCTCTGTCCGGTCTTGTGTAGTTTTCAACCGGCCACCAAGAAATCTGTAATACTTCCCACTTCTCGAAATTACTGGAAGGCATATGAGGGACGGATACGGTTACAGTTACATATACAGATAATTACATTGACAATCACAATACCAATTACAGTTTTACATGGGCCGGAGCAAAAGATTGCAAATGGTCGCCAAGTGTGGCGACTTTCGGCGATTTCTTTAGCGACAAAAGTTAGTCTCCAAAACAATTGCCAATTTGGCGATATCTCGACAATTTAGCAGGACAACCATTTGCTCAATGTTAAATAGACTTCCCCTGTATTCTTATTTTTTCGGCAAAGCTTCGCCTCTTCAGATTTTCATCTTCCATTACACAGAAAAGTACAATAATTTTACATACAACTGCACTAAAATCATCTGTATATCTAAAACTTTGTAACGTTGCCCCTCCCAACACGTCCCGGGCCAAGTACTACCCCTGTACAGGAAGCCATACTTCCAACAAATCAATGTAATAATTAAACAATAATTGCGATAAATGACATAGAACAAATCAAATTCTAAACCAATAAATAAGTGCATAAATTTAAAAACTAGTATATGAATAAGATCATGGGGTTAGTATACTATTTACATTAAACACACCATGGAGACTACGTACTATGGCCATAGTAAGTGGTAGCCTGTCATAAGGAATGATTTAGGTTTAGAATACAGTGACCTACGGATACGAACTACGACATCGTTCAGCCTGTTTAGGCCTGTGTTAAAAATCATCCTAAGATGACTGTACTTTAGGCGAGAGTCCTTTCCTTCGAATCGGATTCCATAACCACAACTTGTCACCTTCGTTGAATGGATGTACTGTAGCTCTTGTGCCATATTGGGTCTTTATCTTCTCCACCGCCAAACTGACTCGCTCTTGTGCAAAATTGTGCATCACTTCAAACCGTGCCTGGAGGTCTTAAACGTGCCTGGAGGCTTTGAAAACCAGAGTAAAACCAGAGTTAACTTTTTGTCCCATTCCT
>KK120912.1:88017-119490 GCA_000611955.2 Stegodyphus mimosarum | reverse complement strand
TATAATTAAAATTATATATAATTAAAACATAATATTACAATGAAATAAGCAATATCCCGTGATGCAAATGTTAGTTATCCTAATAAAGTAATTAAACAATTTACCGTTGCAAAAAGAAAGAATTTTTTAATTTCTTAAACTTTTCAGTCTCTTAAAAACAGTAACATAAGAAATACGATGAAAAATTGTTGCCAAATCGAAATTTTTAAAAGAATGAAACTATTCAAAATGATGCAATTTCATAAAAAATCTATCAACAACAATAAGAAAGGAAAATTGTTGCCAAAACTACATTTTAAAATATCTGAGATGTGAGAAGTGTATTCGAAAGCTTCATTTAAAAAATTTAAAAAAAATACAAAATATTATTATTTTTCCAAAATTCTTTTTTTAAAAGGAGTCGAAAGGATTAAAGTTCAACGTGTCCGAAAATAAAAGAAAATTAAACAGCACATTTTTTTAAAATAAGTTTTTTTAAAAAAAATTCCGCTGAAAAGGTGTTAAGCTCACCTTCCTAAATAAATTCGTATTTAATCGATTTATTGAAATACGAAGTTTATTTTAAGTTCGTAAAATAGCTAAGTGTTTACGCTTTATGACGATGTAAAAATGAAATGTATAGAGTGAAATCTCGCTTTCCTGTAGCCCATTATGTCTCAAAATGACGCGATTTGGCCACAAAACTTAAAATAAAAAAAATTCTAATTCGAATTTCGAAAAAATCGTTTCGAGGTGCACTGGCTCTTGTGTAGATACACCTATGTACCAAATTTCGTGGCCCTGGGTCTATTAGCTTACTCGCAACACGAACGAAAGACACACACACACGGACTCTTTGTTTTATTATATGTAGAGATAAATGTATTGTCAGAAAGTATTTTAAAGCGTCAGATGTAATATTTAAGTTGTGGTGTGTAAGGACTTAGATATCTTCAAGCTGTAAAGGGTGACCCAATAAAAACACTTGATTCAGTATGCCCAGTAAAATGCTTCATGTATTAGAAAATAGAAAATACTTTTTCAGACTTACAAAAGATAAATATTCAGATTTAAGAATGAAAAATATTGTCCGGCATATATCCTCCTTGACTTGTTCTATAGCACTGTACTTACTCAATGAAATTCATATATCTGCTTATCAAGGTGATTAATGACAGCTCAATTATTTTCTTTTTAAGTTCTTTTATTTTTACTCTTTTAATTTTGGATTCTTTGTGACTTGCAGTAACACAGTTGCACACAATACCGATGTGTTCTGGGAACTGGATGGCTGAAAAACATGGTGATTTAATATATGCTAAGAAACCTGTGTCCGCAAATTCCTAAATTTTGCAAATCTTGCAATTTGGTGCTTTATTAGATGCATTTTTGCATCAAAAGAATGCACAAAACTTCCCAGCAGTTTGTGTGCAACACTTACCCATTTGTAATGAGTTTTCACAATCAAAACTTGCTGTTCCTTTATGTAGTACTCCAAATTGACTAAGCTGTGAAACAGTGTTAAAATGGCATTCTGGCTAGGTGAAATTCAGCTCTATATTTTTGAATTGGAACATTTGCCTTTGTAAAATGGAAAATTATTTTCCATTTTCTAAAAAAAAAAGTACTTTTGTGGGCATATTAAATCTGGCATGCATCTAGTTATAATTTCACTGTGAGCTACTAGTAGACAAATGGATAAAATCTCTGACCATTGATTTTCATCTGTGGGTGAATTTCTACCCCTTAAATGAATTTTCATGGTTTTTCTCACATGTAACATAATTAAGTAGCAGAGAAAGCTTCTATGCTAAAGCAAATATCGTGATATTTTGTTATAATAAAAGTATAATCTCAGTCTTAATTTGTAATCTACTATTAATATGTGTAGAAAGTGTATTAGGAAATATATGCAACTTCCGGTGAACATTGGTAACACCGGGAATGATATTCACAATTAACGTAAAATTCTGATTAATCCAGGAGCAGCTAACAAAATACAGGAGAGAGGTAATAACCATTATTAAGTTTAATTAAAATACTGTCAAGAATTTACCTGTATATCCAACCAGTTTAATGTGGAAAATAAGTTAGTTAGATTATGTTCAAAGGGAGAAAAAAGGAAATATAAATAGCAGAAAATTAAGCATTGTTAGATATGAAGAAACTAAATTATGAATGGCATTAAATTACAATGCTAGAGAACTTGAACTCTGTCATAAGTTCAAACTCTCATAAAAAAAGTAAGATAAACTTTCTTTTTTGTAGTGTAGTATTTATACCTTGGGGGAAGTGTATGGTTAAATTTCATATCATTGTAGATGAAAGTAAGTCTGACATAATACATCTGCTATCTTCTGCATTTTTGTTTTCCTTTTTGTATGTCCCATGAAACAGTTTTGTTTAAGGCCAGGTAATTGGTGGCTGAATGTAATTAAACTCATGGATAGATTGCAGAACATTGGAACTTGAAATCCTGGGGAATAAGCTGCTTACATGGTGTTTCTGTGATATTCCACATGTGTGGCTTGAATATGAATCAGTTCAATAATTCCTCATTAAAGTGGTCACCTAGGTCATTCACGAGAACCAGAAGATCAGTCGTCAGAAGTGGCAATCTTGTAATACCAGTAATAACAGTAATCATAAACTTGCAATAATGGGTTAATACAAGGTGGTCATAAAAAACTTCCCTAATATGTGAATTTTGAGTGACCTATCTACTCAACCAACTGAAATGAAAGTTCAGATATTTTTATTTAAAGGTATGAGCTCAAGATTGTGATAATTCAAAACAATACTGCTCTCATGGTTACGGGTACAGTGGAAAAAAATTGAAATTTTCGAATGGCAACACCCACTTTTTTCTGCTTATCGGAAACCATGAATGGCTTTGGATCAATACGCATATAACGAAAATTGTCAGCGTAAAATATTGCAAAGTACAGCATTGTAAGGGACTGCTGACAATGCAGAAAGGAGGTGGGTAAAACTGCATATTATGGGCCAGTTTGGCGCATTTTCGAAAAATCGGCAAATCGCCAACGCCAAACCAAAATTATTTTCACATGTTTTAGAAAATCACTAACGCATCATATCGCCATATTACACTCACGTTTGTGAAAATTGCAACACCATGAAGGACTTACGCGAGTGAGCTGAAATTTTCAGGAAATGCAAAGTAGCGCATGATATGCAAATGATTAGAATTGCAAATCCGTAGCGCATGCGTATGCTGAGCAGCGCCCTCTGAACGGCTGATGGATCCGAATAAATAGACGGCTGTAGCGAGGCATGTATGGTTATCGGTGGTTATCTGCTAGTGGTAAACGTTAACTCAATCTGTACTTATGCCTCGTCGACGAAAGAGAGCGAGATTTGAACAACTTACAGAGTTTGAACGAGGGAGAATCATCGGCCTTCGTGAAGCTGGATTGTCGTATCGTGCAGTAGCCTCTCGTGTGCAGCGTAACAGCAGCACAGTGATGCGCGTTTGGAAGCAGTGGACGGACGAGTGTCGGACAACTCGGAAATCCGGGAGTGGACCCCGAAATGTGACGTCAGCTCGCGATGATAGACACCTGGTCCGCATGGCGCGGACGGACCGTACAGCTTCCTCTAGACAATTGGCAGCACTGTGGTCAATAGCTACAGGTGTTTCATTGTGTGCTTCATCAATTCGTAGACGTCTGCTGCAGTGTGGACTGCGCGCACGGACTCCTTTATACAGGATCCCCCTAACGCACGACCATCGCCGCCTGCGGCTACAATGGGCCAATCAGCATAGAGACTGGCGTGCTGATTGGCAGCATGTCGTGTTTTCTGACGAATCCCGCTTTAATTTGTGGTACCATGATGGCCGCATTCGTGTCAGACGCTATGCCGGTGAACGCCACCTTCCGGAGTGCATTATCGAACGCCACAGTGGACGAACACCCGGAGTTATGGTCTGGGGCGCCATAGCATATCATAGACGATCTCAATTGCTACGAATTGTGGGCAATCTGAACAGCAACCGGTATATCCGTGAAGTTCTACAGCCCGAAGCTGTTCCCTTCCTTCAAAGCTTGCCAGGCGCTGTATTTCAACAGGACAATGCCCGCCCTCATACTGCTCGGATTGTTAAATCCTTCTTTGCAGCGCAGCAGGTACAGCTTCTTCCTTGGCCTGCGTGTTCCCCGGATATGTCGCCAATTGAACATGTGTGGGATGTCATTGGTCGGCGTCTTGCTCGTGATCCTCGTCCTGTTGCGTCTGCAGACGAACTTTGGGTACGCGTACAAACGATATGGAATGCTCTTCCTCAGTCAGACATTCAAACTTTGTTTGACTCCATGCCACGTCGTGTAGCAGCACTTATTGCGGCGCGTGGTGGCCACACAAAATACTGATTCTGATCTCTTGTTCTTGTTTGTTTGCTTTGAACATTTAATCATTTATTTGTACCACTACCACTCAACTGTGTATTAAATTGCATTCAATTATGACGATTCCTTCTTGGTGTTGCAATTTTCACAAACGTGAGTGTAGATAGTTGCGAATTTGAATTAATCCTGTAAACATGCAAAAAATTGATCATGTAAACATACAAAAATATCTAAACAACCTGTAAACATGCAAAAATATCTAAAACAGAAGTTCAAGAAAAACAACGATAACAATATTAAAACTTTTCATAATATCATATACCATTTTTAAGACAGTAGCAAAATGGAGTAAAACGTTTTAGCACGAAATTTAAGAATTGTAATAAGCAGTAAATGAGCAATAAATGATCGGAAAGCATTGATTCATATTTAAGCTAAAAAAAATTCAGAAGAAAAAGGAAGATAAAATTCAAAATTTCACGATCTATTGAAACATGAACAATTGTATAGTAAAAAAACAAAAAAGTGGTTAAACAATTTTAACTACATAATTTATATTTTTGCAATAAATTTTTATTTATAATAAACAGTAGAAACATGCATTTGTTTATATCTACACTAAAATGTAACAATACAATGGAGATAAAATTCAAAATGGTGTGCTCATTTCAACCACGTGCTTAACCACATACAATGGACACACACCTCCATTCACAGAAATCTATCGCATCTTTCCTTTCAACTAATTTCAAACTATTTTTACACTTAAAACATCTGTACATATTCACAATCAAACCATAATTCATGCACCATTCTATCATACATCTTTCACCCTTATCTTGCAACCGAATCAAATAAGTAAAATCCACATGTTCAACTTCATTTTGTTCACACAATCTAATAGAAGCACAGTGAAATGACAAAAAATCAAAAAACCCGCTTAAATACTATAAGCTTTAACCTTAACCCCTAATGATTTTCATGACGCCAAAAGGTTACCAGATTTGGCGGAGTTTTGCTTCACTTGGCGACTGGCCCCTAATCTGCATTCTAGCCAGGAGGTGCATTGATGCACATAGCATAATGTACAGGAATAGATAAGAGAAGCACCAATCACAGAACACCATGCGAAAAAATTACTTGTGGAGAACTTTTAATAAGCAGTGTGAAAGATGGTTTCTTCAACCAGGTGTTCAAACATGCTAACAAGATGACACTTACAGGGAAATAACAAAGTAAATTAATAAAGCTGTTTTATCTGATGGGGAAAATGGTGCTGAAGCATTTTTAATCAAAGAAGTTTAAGAAATCTAAGAATTGAAGAAGAAGTCTAATTTGAGAAGTTTATTGGTGAAATCATAAGCTAAGATGAGGCCCATGTTCTGTAAAAACTGTGCAATTTTGTAAAAAGAATTGTAGAAATTTATATGCATGGGGTAGACCCTAATTTGGATGATCCTGTGTTGCTGTTGAAATTGTTACAGAAATGTATAATACAATTACTGCAGACTTATTGCATACTGCAAGAAGTGTTGCCTGCAGTTTGGATGTAAACCAAAAACCAAGTTTGGTGTAAAACCGCTGTCATCAAGCTTTTGTGCTCAGTTTTGTGGATGTTTCCTTATTAATTCCAATACGTCCGGATACTGCAGCAGCAGCATGTTGACTTAGCGAATTTTTTCCTTATCAGATATGATGAAAATAGCAGGTGGGCACTGTGCATATGATGGAAGGATGAGGTGCATTTCTTCTTAACGGAAAATAATGAGGGGCCATCAGTGCCTTTACGCAGCAGTATTGCAGAATTATGTAACTCTGCAACTGAAGTATCAAAATGTCATTAGTGATATTGTATGGATGCAAGATGATGCTTCTTCAAACACTGCCACATGTGTTCAGCCAGTACTGCAACAGCACTTTGTGTTATGGGAGTCATCTCCTATAACTTTGCAGTTTCATGATCATTCCGATCCCCTGACCTCACTCTGATGGATTTCTGGTTCTGGGGTTATCTGAAATCAAAGGTGTATGCATCAATTCACAAGATTTGTCAGAATTGAAAGGTGCCATAAAACATGAAGTTATACAGATTCCTCCTGCAATGTTACATTTATCATTATTGTCAGCAGTGTCTTGCATGCAGTGCATTGTCATCTGCAAAGGCAAGCACGTTGACAACTTGGAATTCCAAGAGAAGTTTTTCCCCTCTCCTCTCTTGACTTGGTCCTTTACACTCCTCTCGTTGGTCCTTTACAATGCAGTTTGCAGATGTTTTACACTGGCAATTTTTGGAATGCATGTTACATTTCTGGTATGCATTGAAGTGGGTGCAAATGAACACAGCCCACAGTAGAAATTTATGTCTGACAGATATTGCACTTATTTGAGGAAAAGGAATTGCCTAATCTCCTAAATGCTGAAGGATTAAGAAAGGACATGTAAAAAATAACAATGAAATTATTGGTTTTGTTTGATTGTAAAGGTGCAGTGGTGCAAGTGTGACTGAAAAGAAGATGCATTATAGCAATGTTTCCTAAACTTTTCTCATCATGGAATACTTTTCAGGCTCTAAAATTTTTAAGGAACACTAGAGTGAATTTTGGGCATTAGTTATAATAAATAATAACTTAAATATATTAGATATACAAAATAAGCATTTATTCCAGCTTTTATATCATGCCTATGAAAGAAACATACGTGAATTTTTATTCCAAAATGAGATATTACACTAAGTGAATAAAGTGATATAAAAAAAGAAACAATTTTAGTTTCAATGATTTCGATGTGTCTGAGTCTTTAAATTACAAATTCTTTTAATGTTGGGCACAGTATTAGAAATCTGAATTCTTAATCAGATGTAGCATCAAATTGGTTTTTATATTTGGATTTTTTACAATATAATGTGAAAAAAAATATGTCTGTCTCAAATGTAGAGTTGCAAAAAGAAGTAAATTATAAGTAGCTTGTTTCGATAAGTTCAGGTATTCTTCAGATAAACTTATTCAAAATTATTTTAATTCATTCTTTAAATTTTTGTTTTATGAGTTGTTGTCAGTAGGGGATCAGTTGTCAAATCAATTAATTTTTTGAAGTCAACTTTGCTCCCATCCATCAATTTAGCTGTCTTCGTGAAAGGATTTAAATTCTAAGAACTGTCTTCCTGGCACAATGGGAAAAATTGACTAAGTGTTGTGGTATATTTCCATACTAGTAGAAAACTGCAATGTTAATTTTTTTTAAGCAAAATGCTTTTAATGGTAAAAATGGTAAAAATTACTCACTTAATTAGTGAGTAAAAAATTTATATTTGCTCATCACTTTCAAAAAGAAGTTAAAAAAGTGAAACATCTAAAGAAAATTAATACTTTGAAAATTCTAAGAGAACTGAAACAATTCTTTGCTTCCGAGCATAGAACAGAAACAGAAATGCATTCTTCATGCATTTCTTTGCCAGCCTAAGGCATTTGATATCATGTTACATTACTAAATTTATTATATGCACAATTTCAATCACTTTGTTTTATGTTTCTCTTAATTTTTTTTTTCAAGAATTGTTTTAAATTATGTTAAATGCATAAGAGAAAACAAGGTTTCATTGTTTTGTAACCTTAGTATCATAATTTTTCATGGAACGCTTGGTGAATATGTTTGGGAAGCGCTGAATTATAGAATCCATGTAATCTTGTAATTGCCTTTTACTTAGTACTTATTTACTAACTAAAGCAACTACTTTCAAAGTACATATTTAGATAGATATTCATTAATAAATATAAATCTTTTATTGAAAATGTATTTGCTAATTATGCATGTAATTAAATGCTTAATTTCATGTATTGTATTTGCTTAAAATCAAAATCATTGTATTTTTTGTTGGTAGTATTGAAAACTGAAAAGCAGCAAAACATGATATATATATATATATTGTCTTAAATATAAAATTATAGAGAAATTAGCATTTGTGTCTTAGATGTAAGAGAAAGGATACAAGTAATATGTTTCAAGGTAGGAATAGTAATAATAGTATGATCTAAACCAGAGATTCTCAACCAGAGATACGCAAGAGAAAAATGTGGTATGTAAAGAAGTAAAGTATTTTTAACTATTAAATTCAAAAATTAAGACCCTAACATCCTGATTGAGTTTTTTCTCTAACACTCGTAAATTTATGCGATCCGAGCTTTGTTCAAGAGTGGTGGTGGTAGTAAGTACCTTGTAGTGGTGTACTAAAAGTTTTCAAATTTTTTTTAGATGGTACGCATTAGTCAAAAGCTTGAGAACCACTGATCTAAACCTTTTGCCCATTGAATTATTTGTAATTTTGTTTTACACCAATATGTATAGTCATTAGGCTCATTTTGAAACTGGAAACATGAAAGCTATCCATTGCAAATAATTTTACTTTCATCATATTTAAAATACTTAAATAAATTAAAGATTCCTTCCCTATTTAGAATTTTCTCAGCATAAAAGCATAAGAAAAATACAAAATTAAATTAGCCAAAGACCATAGAATTAAGAATATGTAATTAAATATTAATGTATTTTCATCAGAATCATATTATAAATTGTTAAATAAATTGAATAATGTGTTATAAAACAAATTAAAATCAATTCGGAGCTGTGTTTAAAATGATGCCACCACTGAGCATGAAAACCTTTCAAAATCTTCCGGTTTTTAGTGGGTGAACCTTCAGGTTCTTTGTATTTCAAGGTTGGCAGCTATGTGCAGGTTACTTTAAGAGAAAATTAAAGTACTTTTAATTAAATTTTTTATTTCACTAATCATCTCGATAACTGCACTGCATAACTCAGTAAGTATCTAGTGAAAATAGTGGGTACCTATTAGTTATTGCCAAAAATGTGAGTTAGTATAACTGATAAGTACTCTCTTCTTCATCAGAAATGCATATTGATCGTTAATAATGCTGGCCACTAGTGGAACAGTTACCTTTCTTTATACACAATATATGAAGACTTCTTTTTGTAAAAATGTTAACTCATAATGTATCAAAGATTTATTTGGGTGTATTTGTAAATATATGCCACTGATGAAATTTATTTTTCTTGGGTGCTCATTAACATAAAAGTTAAATTTGAGGTATGTGTACTAAAGTATACATAAACAGTTATGCCATCTGAGATTTCATTAAATAATTAAGTTTTATTTGTGGAGCTAATTTCACATAATTCTGATTATATCCAAGAAATGGCTACTTCTGTAAATTAGAAAACATTTTTACACTTAACTTCTGATTAATTGGGATAATACTGGAGACAACATCCACAGATAACTCAAGATCATGTTTAATCCAGGACAGTTAACCCCCTGACCCACACAGGCTTTTCCTAAAAATGTCCGAATTTCTCGAAGCTGCCACAAAAAAGAGGTATATTCATGGGAAAGGGGAATAATCCATATTGTTAACTGTAAAATATTGTTAAGAATTTGCCTGTATTTTCCTGCTGTTTAATCTATGCAATAAATACATTTATATGTATAAATAAAATAAATCAGTATTCAGAGTGGTTGTGTTCTGCTATCAGGACTGGATTTAGAAATGTATGTGTGTGGTGTTCATGTATGCATGCATATATGTAAGTACGAATGTGTGCATGTGTATATACATATACACATATATGCATATACATACATACATACATATATTCATTCCTGAATCCAGTTCCAATAACAGAACAGTACCTTCAGAGTTCTGTATCTGTTTCCCAAATTCATGCACATCCTCTTTCTCTTTATATCTTGGTTATATTTCTCTCTAATTTTACTATGCATGTGTTTTCCTCCCTCTTTTTTTTCTCCCCTTCACAATACTCTTGTATTTTGATAGGAGTCAATGTGAAATAGGAGATTAATGGCTGTACACTTGATTTACTAAAAAAAATATGAGCAGATAACTTAAAAAAAAAAAAGGATTTAACACTGTTAATATAATATGGATTATCTGTATTAAACTATGTATTGTTGTGGATACAAACAACTTCTAAATACTAGTATATTATCTACTATAACTATTGTTAACCTGCACATTTTTTCTTTTGTATTTTTTGTGCTTAACTTTGTTTTATGTTGATTCTTTGTGATAAAAATTTTTCCATCATTCCATATTAAAGAAAATTAACTGTTGTATTAAGGCAAACATAGATAGCTGAAAATTGACTGTAGTAATCTTTCGTAAACATTTTCTGTTTTCTCCCTTTTGAATAGGAATTTTCTTTTTTTTCTTTTTTAGATTATTAAAAATGTTTCGCTGGAAAAAAGACAAAGATAAAGAAAAGGAAAAGGAAGACAAGAAGAAAAAGGAAAAGAAAGACAGGAAAGATCGTAAATCTACCATCGAAAAAGAAAGTTTAACTCAAGATGAATTGAAACGCTTAGATGAAGTTAGGAGAAGTTTTACTAGCTCAAAATCTTCAAGTTCGAAAGACAGAGATGAGGCATCTGATAAACAGAGTAATGGCAGTGATTACAGTCTCAGTTCCCATCATGATTCAAGTCCATCTGGAAGTAGCATTACTAATGTGGACCCAAATAAATCAGGGAGTCCATCTAGGAAGCCACCCCCAATTCCAAAGAAGCCAACTTTACTTGTAAAGCCCAATCAGGCAAGTGGTAATATTGAAACTACACCATCACCTCAAGGTAGTACATTTTCTATGGCTTCTTTACATCTTGGAACTGCTAGCTTAACAAATGAAATGATGGCTTTCATGGACCAAATGAATCATCCTTGTGTAGATGGGCCTGGAACTGCAACTCCAATAATAAATCTGGCTAAGCCTAGTGTACCATCAGCTCCACCTTCACAAGTGCCTCCCGGAGAACAAGGAGGCTATGGTATTCGATGGAAATCCTATTCATCTAATCTTAGACTACCTCCTGTAACTTGTTTGTCTCCTCCACGTGTGCGAACGTTGACTATCAAACGACAACCAACAGGGGATTTTGGATTTGCTCTTCGTCGAGCTGCAATTCAAGAACGTCATTGTGGAGAAACTGAATCTCGACATACTGTTGTATTTGCTGAACCAAGTAGTCTTGGTAAAGCAAATGATACTGGCCTTTGGCCAGGTGATAGACTTTTAGAAGTAAATAATGTGTCCGTGGAAAATAAGCCCCGAGAAGAAATTATAGAGCTTATTCGATCATCTGGGGATGGTGTAACTTTAAAAGTGCAGACTGTTTCAGAACTGAGAGAATTAACAAAACGATATTGTTATGACGGTGAGCAAACTGATGCATCAGATGGGGATGCAAAGGTTGGTACCTTGTCTCCAGGCAGTAATCACAAATTTAGAGGAGTTGTAAGTATTTTAATAACTTAGACCATATATTTTTTAGTTTTAAGTATATTTATTTTGTCTCATTTTTTTAAAAGAAATAATAAATCATTTATTTATGTGTATTAGCTTGCTACATTCTGTAATTAGTGTCAGTTTTGTTCAACTAGTGCATTTATTTTTGTTTCTATGCGTGTTTTTATGGTATGGTAAAAATTCTTTGTTAGGTTTACATAATAAGTTATGAAGTGGGAAAAAACTGGATCATAATGAATAACTTCCCCTCTGAATAAATAAAAAAATGCAAAATAAAAACCTGCTAATGTTTTATGTAATTTGTAAATTACCTTTAGAGTATTTTTATGTAAAACATATTTTCTGTATGAAGCTTGCTGACATTTCCTCTGAAATTTTTCTATTTTGTTTATTGAAATGCTTTTGGTGTTTTCCTGACTTGTAACATTTTACCTATAATACATAATGTTAATGAACTCAATAATATTACTCTAAAACAAACTGCATGCCTATTCTGTTACGGTTTGAAAATTTTTCCCTCTCTTCTAAATTCAAATATATCTGGTTGTAACAAGAGTTTTCTACCAAAACATTTTCTGTATGAAGTTAGGAAAAATGCATGAAAGCAATACCTTAAATGCTGGTAGTAATCATCATCCAAATCTATGATTTTCTGCCAATGTTTTTTTTCAAAGCCTTTGGTTCAAAACCTTGGTAGCCCTGATTCCAAAAACAGAACAACCTCATTCCAGACATCCTTTGCAGGATTGAAGATAGTGCCAGCAAGATGTAGCTGCAATTGTGAAAAAAGGTAGATGTCCGCTGAAGCAATGTGGGCTATATTGTGGGTGTGGCTGAAGGTCCCATTCAAGTCCGTATATGCAGTGAAAGCAGACGCACGTGATCTGACATTATCTTGATGGAACATTAGCTTTTTGCGCCGGAACTCATTTCGATCTTTTTCCTTAATAGCAGCATCAATACAGACTATCATCTCGCTGTACACCTTACTGTCGAGGGTTTACCTTTGTCCAGATACTCTTTGTAGATAATACCACAGCAATCCCATAACATACAAAGTATGATCTTTTTGTAAGTTACATTACGCTTTGTAAGTCACATTACAGCTGCCAGCCTCACTGGGCACAGACCAACCCCTTTTCGAACAGTGTTGTTAAAGTAAATCCACTTTTTATCACAAGTGACGGATCCGGTGCAGAATTTAGTCCTTGCATTGATGTTCGAGCAGATTAGTTCAGGCCCAAATACATCTGTCCTTATCTGCTTGAGTCAGCTCAAGCTTGCTGAGCTGAGACTTGAGCAGAGGAGGACAGATGTGTTCATGCAGCACATCTGTTCTTATCTGCGTCAGCTCATGCAGCACCCAGCAGTTGAACTTGTACGTCAAACACGGCTAATAGACATTGCATTAACGTCTAACTCTTTAGGAAGTTCTTGAGTGCCTGCATACTGATCTTCTTCCACAGGTTCTCGCAGGTGGGCCTCATCAACATCAGTAGGCAGGCCAAAGCACTGTGCTTCTTGAATGTCATAATCCTTGTTTTTGAATTTTCTGTACCGAACCTTCACAGTGTCATATGATACTACAAACATTAGTATCTAAAGCTGTAAACATGATATGGTGACATTCTGTAGTTGACTTTTCGTAACAGAACTGGAAGAAAATGATGGTTCTAATCTGGTTTTTGGTAGTTCCATTTCAGACACCATTTGCTTAATGATAATGATATTTTTTTTTTTTTATAAATTTCGTAACAAAGTGTTCTAAGTCTTTGTGGAGGCGGGAAGCTTTCGTTAAATCCCTATATTGTAGCTATCACATTGTAATTATTGCACTTCTTGATATTATTATTTTGACTCTGTAGATGATATAATTTAACTCTTATATCTAAATATTTGTGCAGTACATGTTTTTACGGGGGGGAAAGTTTTTGCTTGTAATTTTTATCTTCATTGCTTAGCATAATATCAGAGCATTTTGTCACATAGTAATAAAATTCAGTCCATAATTAGGATTGCATTTTGATTTTGTTGTGATTGACATATTCTTCCTGTTATAGGCCAAGTCAGAAGAAGAAATGGAAGTTGAGAAGATATGGTTATCTAAAGAGATGGTTTGGGTAATACATAAGGGTGGATTTTCTGCTGCTCATCTAGTCAGTGGCCAAGTTCCACAAGAAGGAAAACTCTTTGTCAAAATGGAATTTTCCCAAGATGTATTGGAAGTAAACGAAGAAGATGTTGAAAAAGTAAATATAAAGCACTATTCAAAAATTTATGCTTGAAAACACTGAGTATGTGCAAAAGTTCTTGTGATTTTCATTGAAGAATTTCATTATATTTATGGTTGTCTATCTATAATATATTCTCTTTTACTGTCTATGGCTTGGTACCATTTGTGGATAATTGCTTCATCCTCCTCCTGAATAATTCCTTTTTTCTGTATTAAATTTTTCAGTCCACCAATAAGATCGTCTACGTTATTTTACTGCTGTCTCTGAAGAATGTTATATAATGACTGAAATAGTTGGAAAAGCTTCCAACTGCTGTACAAGATATCATTCAGATTCCTGTAACTTCCTCCGAATCCTCCAAAACTCAATACTGTAACAGATGTATGGTATCATTTGCCACTGTGATAGAATAATGCTTTCAGACAGTTCACCAGTGACTGGTGCTTTTCTTTTAGGTAATGGGAAGTTGCTACAGCTAATGGCAATACACCTTCTTATTTAAGATATAGTCTAATAGTAGAAGTTCTTAACAGATTATTTTTCTGAAATCTCACCAGACACTTAGCAGAATGTTTTGTGGATGTTATAAATAATATGCGGCAGATTTATATTGCTCTGCTATAACTTAATAAACTTGGAAACAAGTTCTCAAAACCAAAATGACTTTTATAAAAGTAGGAAACATTTTGCACACACATACAATATAAAATTAGTTTTAAAAAAGTCAGGGCAAGGGGAATGAAATGTTACAAATGCTGTTAAAGTTTATGGTTAATATTTTATCACTCTGAAAAGAATGCAGGAATTAATTCATGTATTATTGATGTTAGATTGAAATATTTAAATTTGATCTACGAATGGAGAGGAGTCCTTAATCTCTTGATGTAATATCAATTAAATTTTTTCTAGTATTAGTAAGTTTAACTTTTGAGTTATTTTTCTCTAAAATGAGCAATTCGATCTTAACCCTTTGACTACTAATGGGACATATACATCCCACTAACAGTTTGCTGCTGAGTTAAAAAGTTCTTAGAATCTCCTGAATGTTGGGGATCTCTTCCAATAACTGGAAGACACCACTGTACTCATTGTACACAAATGAACATAGAGAAAAGAACAAATATGAGTTGCCGAATGTGTAATGTTGGGTTATGCAAAGAATGCTTTACCGTGTACCATGTGATGTAAGATCTATTTCATATAATAAAGTTTTCCAGAGTAATAGGTGTGCATGTAGTAAGTTGATTGTTATGTGTGGGACATATGTATCTCATCATTAACTATGGCTGGGACATATGTGTCCCAGCCTTTGGCTTGAAAACTGTTTGTCAAAAAGATCCCAAATGCTAAATTTACCTAATTCATGGCATATTTTCTTCACTTGGATAGAAAACGGATAGTTATTTTTTTTTCTTGTTTTAATTCAAAGGGTTAAAATCTTTATTCCAGTTATGAATTCTTGGAGACTATAAGTATTCCTTACCATTGGGGTTTGCTGTACATTAGCCAAAATAAACGTGTTTGAAAATTTTGCATCAGGGAACATGAATCATATGTTTGGAAATGGGAAAATTGTAAATCATTTATTGTACAATGTTATTGGTTTATAAATCTTGTCCCATTAATCTTTTGTCAAAAGCTTGCTTGGTGAATTAATTTCCTTAATGTTTTCTATATTTAAAAAATATGATTAAAACATAAAGCTCTTCTAACCATATTTTCCTCCAGTCTACAAACAGATCAATTCTTCTCTTTTCCATAGCTGCCAGCTCTAAAGTATAAAAAAATTACAAAATGAAATTAATTAAAGGACATGAAATTTAAAATAGCTAATTAAATATTAGCATATTTTGCATCAGAATAACATGAATAATTCCAGTATTCTGGACTTTTTTTGAAGTGACATTGTCATACAACACAAATATTTGTTGTGTTATTAAATATTTGGTTTGAGCTATATTAGCCAAACTAAAAGGGTGTTAAAGTTTCTCATCAAAGAACATGAATCCTATTTTTGAAAAGAATAAAGGAACAAATCTTCAACAGCTAATCGTAGTCGGAAATTTAATCACAAGTTTGACTTTGGATGTGAAAAAGTTCTCCATAAAGTTTCTTTATTTAGTGAATTGGATTTCCTTGAAGCTTTTCGCATTCACAAAGCTTTATTTTCTTTAGTTTATGACTTTAATTCAATTACAGCCGCTTCCTAAAACTTTAAAATACTATTAACATTTCTATTTTTGTGGGCAGAAGGCGATACCTTCTTGTTCACTTTACTCTTTTGCTTTTGGTATAAATAGAGCTGCCACTTCTTCCTTCTTTTAATTTCTTTGATTCTGATAATGAAGGACTTGTACCTGAAATTGATAGACTCTTAATTAAAACCTATGCCAAACATGAGGTTGTTTCTTTGCCTAATTTTATGTTTTACTGTGGCGTGTTTCTCTTCTCTCTTCAAATCAGTTCTGTCATAAAATTTATATTTTATTTTAATAAGCATAAATAAAGTTGGTGATCTTACTTAATACATCATAGCTTTCAGCATATATATTCATTTCTTTCTTTTAGAGATCATCTCTACATATAATAAAACAAAGAGTCTGTGTGTGTGTGTCTTTCGTTCGTGTTGCGAGTAAGCTAATAGACCCAGGGCCACGAAATTTGGTACATAGGTATATCTACTCAAGAGCCAGTGCACCTCGAAGCGATTTTTTCGAAATTTTTTTATTTTATGTTTTGTGACCAAATTGCGTCATTTTGAGACATAATGGGCTACAAGAAGGCGAAATTTCACTCTATACATTTCATTTTTACATCGTCGTGAAGCGTAGACACTTAGCTATTTTACGAACTTAAAATAAATTTCGTATTTCAAAAAATCGATTAAATACGAATTTATTTAGGAAGGTGAGCTTAACACCTTTTCGGCGGAATTTATTTTAAAAAACTTATTTTTAAAAAATGTGCTGTTTATTTTCCTTTGATTTTTGGACACGTTGAACTTTAATCCTTTCGACTCCTTTTAAAAAAAGAATTTTGGAAAAATAATAATATTTTGTATTTTTTAAAAATTTTTTAAATGAAGCTTCCGAATACACTTCTCACATCTCAGATATTTTAAAATGTAGTTTTGGCAACAATTTTCCTTTCTTATCGTTGTCGATAGATTTTTGATGAAATTGCATCATTTTGAATAGTTTCATTCTTTTAAAAATTTCGGTTTGCCAACAATTTTTCATCGTATTTCTTATGTTACTGTTTTTAAGAGACTGAAAAGTTTAAGAAATTAAAAAGTTGTTTCTTTTTGCAACGGTAAATTGTATAATTACTTTATTAGGATAATTAACATTTGTATCGAGGGATATTGCTTATTTCATTGTAATATCTTATACAAGTTACATGGCTGCGATGTGACTGCTGACACATTTCCTCAGAAGATTACCTAAAGTATCATAACATTTCAAAATTTCAGAAAAAGGATCATTCAAACTATCAAGTAAGAAAATGTTTAATAATTTTATTGTAGAATTTTTATATAAATTTTTATGCTGGCATGGTGGTGCTTAAGAACGGGGATATAAATTATGCTTTAACAAATGTTTAATGCACATCTCGTGCAATTAATTTGCTAAAAATTCAAGATGTATATGTTTTTCTGGAGATACATCAGGGACGTATACAAAGGAGGGTTGGAATCTTAAGAAAGAGAAAAAAGTTGGAAGAACTTGCGCGGCCATAGGTCCCAGGTGTGTCTTTTAGGCATTTTTCCGGTACGTTTAAAAGCCAGACGAAGGCTGGCCGCATAGCGGCTAGTAAATTATAATTCTTCATTACTAACATATTTTTAGTGTTGGTAAATTTTTATTTAATTACATTTTACACCTGGCATTAATTATTTTGCATGAAATGCTGAACAATAAATAATGACCATTCGTTAAAATACTGTATAGTTTCATTTATGCTTTACATATGCCTGAGGAGAAAATGTGTATGGAATAGTTAAAATAAGATATAAACTAAAATTTATTTGGTGCTAAAAATAGTAAGTAATGAGAAACTACTATTTAAGATTCTTAGATTAAGTTGATCTCTTTAAAAAAAAGTGTTTTTGTAATTGTTATGTATATTAAATTAATTGTAACATTCATTAGATAAGATGATAATTACCATGAGAAATTGACTATGAAAATTGCAATATGAAATAGAAATAAGAAAATGTTTTAAGTACTGTATTTTATGATATCTGGTTTAAATGTAGAACAGCAAGTTCAATATTTGATTAACACTTTTAAATTAATACTTGATTAAAGATTATAGCTTTCTAAATTGTTTTTTAAAGACTTTATTGATATAAATAAATATATAAAATTTGCAAGTTTGCCATTTTCATTTTTAGGCTAATCCTCCACGGTTCGACTTTTTGGAAAATGTTGCTCATCTACGGCATGTAAATGAATCCAGTATTTTGCACACATTACGTCAAAGGTATTGCTCACAATTAATTTACACATATGCTGGAAATAACCTTTTAGTACTGAACCCTGTCCAGCCTCTTGCAGCTTATTCTGAAAAGGTATAATATTTTTTAAAATTGGTTTTGATATTCAGTGTAATTATATAATTAACTGTATAATATATAGCATAATTATATTATTCAGTATATTATATAAATATGAAAGCTAATAAACTTTACCGAACAAAATGAGAGTTTTTTAGTATTTACTAGCTTAAGTTATTAAAATTTAATTGTAGAAAAGAAGTTTCTATATTGCAATCTTATTAAAATTGTACTTGAAGGTCATGAAAATGTTTAAAAGCTGTAGAGATGATGATATGCCTCCTCATATATATGCTGTCGCGCAATCAGCCTTGAATAATGTCCTTAGGACTCGAAAAGATCAATCTGTTGTACTGCAAGGCCGTAGCGGAAGTGGCAAAACTACAAGTTATCGCCATTTATTACAGTACCTGGTTACAGTTGCAGGTTCTTCAAAACAAATTCTGACAGGTATGTCACACATTTGTATTTATATATAAACAAACTTATTTAACGTATACGTTTTGTGCTTTAAATTTATTTATATAAACTTAAATCATGAACTGTATCTCTGAAGAGATTCGCTGAAATGGGATAATGAGTTCTTATAATGAAATTTTAAATTAACATCTGTAAAGGGTTTAGGTGCATGTATCAGGTCTATTGTGTAGTGGGAAGTTTATCATCTAGGAAATGAAATCAGAATCGAATATGGCAACCATGACTTGCAAAGCACCATTGTTTTTTAATTATCAGACTAAAAGTTCATTCATGATCCAGAAATAAGTTGGAAATCAGTTCTCTATATTTAGCATATTGCTGTGAAGAATTAAAAAATGCTAAGTTTTTTCAACCAATATTATTGAAGAACTGTCCCCACCCCATTAAGTAAACTGCAGGGAAGTTGTATACCATAAAATTAATCACATGCGTCGAAATGAATAAATTATTAAATATACATCTGGTTTATTTTATTTACAGGAGAAAAATTAAATGCTGTTGTCACTTTATTGGAAGCTTTTGGGAACTGCAGAACTGTGATGAACTCAAATGCCACACGCTTTACGCAGCTTTTTTCTGTTGATTTGGATCATTCAGGACAGATAGTATCAGCATCTGTACAGGTAAATTTGGTAATTTTTAATATAGTGTATTTAATAAAGAGAAACTTTGGCATAAAAATTTAGATGTTGATTATTTGGAATATATCAAAGTTAAATTTATACAATGCCATTTTTTTTTTTTTTTTTTGTCTACATCTTTATTTTGAAAATAGGACTGATTTGTATTCTCTTCCTTTACATAGTCTCGCCCCCACCATAAACTGTATACAAAACCTGATTCTTTCCAAGCGGAATTCACAAAAGTTTACTTTTGGGGGGGGGTTTACCATATATTTTTTAATATAAGTCAAGAGTGCATTTTTTCTTCAAAAATTTGCACAAAATTCACTTATAAGCTGAGATTGAAAAAAGGAGGAGGGAACAAAAAAACTGTAACGTTTAAGCATGTTGCAATAAAGGCAAGAATGTTGCCAAGCTGGTGAAAGTGGTAGAATATTATCTAATCAAGTCACTGTAAAGTATAGTCGTTGCTAAACAGCAGCAATGATAGTTTTAATTCTAGTAACCCTATCTGAAGCTAGTGCATTTTCCCAATCATTAATTATTGTCTTGTATACAATCCAAGGTATCTGTAACAATTACTTCTGTACCTTTTTTGGGGGAGGTCTGAAGTCTGAGCAGGAAGAAAAATTCTTACACAGTGAATTTCAATCTACTACTACATTTTTTGCACATTTGCTGAAAATCTAGCAACAGAATGCCATTTCTTCTAACTGAAAAGCAAGTTTGAGAGTGGAGGGGAAAAGGCTTAAATTAGTTGAGCTGTCTAAATCCATAAAGGTAGGATGTGGTCATTTTTCATTAGGTGGGTGCAGATTTCTTCAACATTAGATTTTTCATGTTGACAATGGCACAACAAACCAGCAGTATAAAAATTTCAAAAATAAAAACTAAT
Source organism: Stegodyphus mimosarum (assembly GCA_000611955.2). Lineage (NCBI taxonomy): Eukaryota > Metazoa > Arthropoda > Arachnida > Araneae > Eresidae > Stegodyphus > Stegodyphus mimosarum. Next base: position 99,022 of record KK120912.1, on the reverse strand, counting down.
TTTCACATAATGAATAGCTCATTCCATTTAAAATTAATTTTTTCATAAATTAAAAAATAAAAAAGTGTTGTATTTGTCAGTTTATTACTTGTGTACAATTAATGGGAAAAGTACCTGCCTGTTTTTGAAAGATAAGCATAATCATATACTAGCTGACCCCCATAATTTAGCTTTAGAAAAAGTTCAAAAAATTCTCAGCTTATACACTGAAATATACATTACGTATTACTTTTTGCTTAATTAAATTGAGATAAAGCTCATGAAGAATACATTCTGTCTAAGACTTGTAAAGACAAGGTTTTAGCCTTGATAAATATATGGATTCTTCATATTCAGCCATTATTAATTAGAGCTGAGTATGAAATAAAATATTAAATGTTTAATATAAACAGCATTTAAAACAGTATAGTACGGAGATAAATGTGTGCAAAAGAATTGAAAACAAAGTATGCTAATAACTGGTAATTATAAATAAAAGGTTTCTTTATATGAATATAAAATATATGTATAAGGTAAAACAAATTTTTCTCTCATTGAATGCAGGCCTACATGCTTGAAAGGTCACGAGTGAGTCGGAGACCAGAAGGAGAACCAAATTTTCATGTATTTTATTATCTTCTTTCGGGAGCTGATGACATTTTAAGGCAAGTTGCTAGGAAGTTATTTTTATTGTTAAAGCTATTATTAGCACTAAATATTATATTATAAATGGCTGTATTTAATTTACTAGAAAGGAAATGTATTTGGAAAACATGCAAGATCCAAATCTGTTCATGACACCATTACATAAAGTGAGTAATTTATTTCAGTTGTAAGTTTTCATAAAAATTCACAGTGAAATTTATATTATATTGCTATGATGTATGAAAATGGTTCTTCAAAATGTTAGGATGAAGATCAGAAACGTGCTTGTCTCTCCTGGGCATACATAAATGCAGCATTTCAAACACTTGGAGTTCAAGAATCTGAATCAAAAGCTATTTGGTGTGTACTGGCTGCCATTTACCATCTTGGAGTTGCAAGTGCTTGCAAAGGTATGCCACCATGTATTCAATTTATATAAGTCTGATGTGCTATTAACCAATCTAGCAATTTTATCACATAATTATTAGATATATATGCATGGCACCTCTACTAAAGTGGTACAACCACCTTACTAGAAATGGTCAAATTTTCAAAATGTGCCAAATTCTGAGAATCAAGCACATAACAATTCCGTAGCTTTAACAAGCAACATTGCATTTTCTCATGCATCCTTTTCTTTTTATTCTAAATACACAAACTCTTATATTTTTGTCTTAAATTTGTGCTTGTGAGGTTTATGAACAATGAAAAAAAAATGGTAAAATTTTCTTTTTATGCATCCTTTTCCTTTTATTTCAAGTAGACAAACTGATATTTTTATCTTAAATTTTGAAATATGTGCTTGTGGGCTTTATGAGCAATGAAAAAAAAATGGTAAAATTTTTGCTTTAACATGATATTTTACTACAGAATGACTAAAAGGAACATTCCATCAGTTCTTAAATTGATCACCACGAGATTTCCACTAGAACTAACCAGCAAAAACTGGCTTGCAAGTATTTTAATTGATTGATTTATAAGATAAATACTAAATTAAAACATAAAATATGTATGCATGTAATAAATATTTTTTGCCTTAGTTGTGAATTGTTGTTCTTTTTCTTCTGTAGAAATTTACCACAGTAACCAAAGTTAGCACTGGTATATCAAAATTGTATAACTGAATAAAAAACTAAAAATTGTTATTGATGGCTTTGGAAAGGTGAAATTCCTTGTATCATATGTAAACAATGAATTATTTAAAAAGTTAACTGTTAACTAAAATTATCAACTCACTGAACTCTTTTACTGCTGAATATATGCTAAGTGCTGAAAATTTTAAGCTGTTAATTGTTAACTGGGAAGTTACTTTAAAGTTTTTCTTAAAATTTTATTTATGGCAACTTGAAATTTTCTTTTAAAGAACCCAGCTCTTAATTGGATTGAAAAAAAATAAATAAAAAAAAATAAGTTGGGAAGAAGGACCTTTGAAATGAGGAGGAAATAAAATGCTCTTTTATCACCCTAGAATTCCTGCAATCTTGTGATTAACAAAATGCTACAGTACTGATAAACCCTTCTTCCCCTATATTCTTGCAGTTATAAGGTTGTCAGTTCTGTGGCAAGGTGCAGTGTCAGTAAGTAACTCACACTTTTATAGTGTTTCCCAAAATAACCAAAATGACAACATAACAGCAAGCATTGTGTAATTGTCCTGCATGTCTTTTTACTTAATCTTTCCAGTGCTTATTTGTCCAATGACACCTTCTCGTTGGAGTGATTCCATCCTCAATACTGTCCTGCCATTTTTATGGTTTGGGATCATTCCAAAGAAGTATGTGTGAGAATTCTGGTTTTTTTTCTTTTTTTGAGGAGGAAGAAAATTGTGAAAAAAGAAAAAAGAATTTTTGCAATTAAAATTAAGAGTTTCTATGCAAAAACAAGCAATTAGGCTAGCGGACAAGAAGGCAGATTTTTCAGTACGCAGAACTGAAAGTTAACTTTTGATCTCACTTGCCAAAAAGACACTGTAGGTGCAGAAACTGACTTAATCTTCTATTCTACTAAGAGTTTTCAAATGTAAACAAATGGCAGTATCATTAGACTTAGTGGCAATTAAACAACTTTCACATTGCTGGTAATTCTACGAGTATTGCATGCAGATTAACTAAAATACCTTAACCGTAACATGAGAACAAAATAATTATTTTAAAGCAAAAAATGCACAATTTACGAACGTATAAAAATAAAAAAACTGAGCTCACTCAGGCACATAACAGAATTAGTATATATGTAAAATATAAAATCTAGCTTTCAAATAATAAATTAATTGCCCTTCTGTCTTCATTCTAAAAATAACAGCAATAAATTTTAATTCAATGAAAAAGATCCATCATTTAATGTGCATTGTGCACTTATCTATTGGTATCTATACTGAGTCACATTTCTATTTTTCGTGCTTTAAGGAAATGTAATCTGTGCAAAATTGGGGGGGGGTGCATAACACACCCACAGTGATAATGTGCATTATCCAGAAATAAAATCATGTGTGGAATTGACCGTTATGTGTGTTCTTTGAGTGTCATCTTGCTAACTATGCAGTGTTCTCCAACACCAATCCGTTGCAACTCTCACCAAGTCATCTAATTAAAATAATGGAGCAGTTTTATTACATGTATATGTATATTTTTATATACTTGTGGTGCAGCCAATTGCAACCAAAACGGGAGGTGCATAACTGCATGTCATAGCAGTTCCATATACAAAATTTCAGTGTTCTGAGTCTACTCCTTTTTGAGTTATGTGTGTTTTTTGAGTTATATATGTTTTGTGTTATACAGACATCATAAAAAAATTTGTGCTGAGTCCATTTTTCAATCCATTTTGGGAAAAAGAGTCCTTTAGTTTGTCCATACCTGCAGATGTCATGCAAAAACATCATTTAAATCAGGGCTTTTTAAACTTTATTTAGTCATGACCCCTTTTTATCTCCGAGATATTTTTCACGACCCCAGGACTCCATAATATTTATGAAAATTTTGTGGGACCCCATAAGCATTGTGCAAATCTGACACACATGTGGGTGAAACTGTCATTTTTTTCACTTGTATTGTAATATACTATTTCAGTTTTAGGACATTAACTTTAATTTCTAATTTTAAGGCATAGAATAATGTGAAATTTTTAAATAAGTAACAGACGAAATGATAGCGTCACATGCAAAACAAGTGAAATTAATGTTTATATTATGAAAAGAATGCGTCGAAATTTTTTCATTTTTTTCTTTGTTTGTATTTATTTTCAGATGCATTGTGTAAAAATATTTGGTAATTGTAAAATTATTATAATCAGTTAAAGAAATGCCAAAAGTGCGAACATTTTTGGCGACTTCTTGCTGCAGGTCCTGCGACTGCCATGTGTATCACGACCCACAGTTTAAGAAACTTTGGTTTAAATGGATTCGAGAACAACAGTCAAAATGAATATTTTCATTGAAATATGATATCCAAAATCTTTCGCGATGACAGTTCCTTTACTTTGTATAAGGGGGGGAAATGAAAGGTTTCAGATTTTAAATTACGTCCAAAGTTGCATTTTTTAATGTTTTGTGTGTTACCTTTATTTATTAAATATCATGTTCTTCGCATTTAAACCATAAAATTCAGTTCAACAACAATATCGTAAAATAACTTTAAAATGAGTATATCTTTAGGATTTCTGATGCACAGTTTTGCGTGCTTTAAAAAGTTTTTTTTTTCCCCTGTAGAGTGTTGCCATTGCTCACTTTAAATCATTTGAGTTTGTTCATCAAAAATTCGTTAAAGTTTTACAAAATATGAAATAGATAATTAACGAATTCCAAATTCGGGCTTCCACATGTGCATATTCGGGTCGAAACATATGTTATTCAAAACTGGCTGGCTCTAGGTACCATTGTTTTATCACATCTTTAGAAATATACATACATTTATGCAGATTCTTCATTATTTAATTTCTTTAAATATAATATAGGGCTGCAATATTTTATGGCAACAATTTGAAAAGTGATCAGACTTTTAACGTTTCCGACCCAAAATTAAAAAACGAAAACAATAGCCATTCAGGGACAAAGCCCCTTTGGACTAAAAAGGCCACATTTCAGTAAAGATTGTTACAAGTTATATGTCCTTTGATAAGCAGAAACGAGGAAAACACTGAAAAAAGGGAGTGGCTACTAATGAAAATTGCCCAAAGACCTTTACCATACTGAAGAAATCCTCTTAGTTGACTGTTCATATAGAACAATAACTTAACATGTATGTGTCTCACTGTTGTTAATTATCATAGATTTTTCAGTCAGTTCAACTCTTTTCTCTTTCAGCAAGTAAAGAAAGTTCTTCAAAATTCAATGATATGAGTGAAGTTCAAGAAAATGTGTTGCTTCCCTTTAATCATATTCCATTTCAAGAGCTCAGGGACTGTTTCCATTAGTGAGCAAAATGTTAAAGAAAGTTTATTGATGATGGTGGAGAATTAGATTGAAGCGGTTTGAAGTATGGAACTGTAAAATGTAATATGGTCATTAAAAAAATAGTTCCACCCTTTATATACCCACTCATATATCAAAGGGTTTTCTTTTTTGCTTTTTTAAATTTGTGTATATCTAGGTATTATTTAATAATAGTAAAGGATGTAAAATTCTGATGGGTCCCTAAAAGATAGCTGAGTTTGTGCATTCTGTTAATTTCAATAAAAAAAATTAATTCATTATTCAGTGATTTTTCTTTTAAGAGGGCTCAGGTTGCCAAATGTGTAACCTGTTTATAATTGCATCGTGAATAGCTATGTAGTGTTCACAATGCCAAGGCTGTGCCCATATTAAACATCATATTAGTTATATTATGATTATTTTTTTTTTTCATGAAGCTTTACGGTTGTCACCACCTAGTTAGATTTCTACCAACATTTATGTTTGCTGCGAAGTGATGCTCCGTTAACAGATTATTCTTGATGCAGAGTCTGGAATTTACAGCTCTGTAAGATGGACATGTATTTGTAGAATATATTATTATGGTTTGAACAGTGAAAGGTTTAATCATTATAATAACAATTATTAATCATTGAAATAAAATGAAAGCTATACAATTGAAAATTTATTTTCAGGAGGTAATGGACGTTTGCAGTTTTTGAGGCCACAAAGTGCACAAAGGGCTGCTTCTCTTCTTGGTTGTTCTGTAGAAGATCTTGCTAAAAGTATTTTTTCTCCTGATCACAGTGGTCCTGTTTCAGGAAAGGTGTCACCTAGGTTAGTTTTGCCTTTTCTTCCTCAATCTGAATGAATATCAGTAATCTGAATCAAATATGAGTATTTAGAATATAAGCCAAATAATTGATCTTGGCCATGGTATGCTATGGAAAATTAAATTTCGATGAAGATTTTGAATCTTATATTATCCCATTTTCTCTAATTATGTAGAATGCTTAGAATAAAAGTTGTTAAAATTATGATTAGGTTTGCAAGTAAATGTGCTTTCTATAGCTTGTGGCCTAATAGCAACCAAGCAGTAAAGTTGCTCAATACTGGTAGTTTGACCTGGGTTCAATTCCAAGCGAATGGGCTGATTGCATGGCTGTTAACATGGCTTTTCCCATGTGTGATGTAGATACAAACTTATTTCCCGTAGAAAGTCTGCCATAATGTTGCCCATTCTCTTAGGCAAATAGCCCTTGTGTATGCTTTGCCCTAATCAAATAAAACAATTATCTATCAAATGAGTTATTTCATTGGTGCAATCTCCTACTTTTAAACCAAATGAAAGTGGTAATTATGTGTGTAAATTATTATAACAAAGCATTTAGTCAAATTTTTTTAAGCTTTACTAGTAATTAAGCTTAATTTAGGCACTGTCCTATCTTCTCTATGATTTGACGTGAAGTATGTTGGCTAACATCAGAAGTCTGTTAAATTAAAGCACATGCAAAAGAATTTAAAGACTAGCAAAGTTTAATTGCAACTCATGTCATATTGTGTGAAGAATTGTCTTGGTATTCATAACTGTTAGCATTGATCTCTTTGGAAAGAGTTAAATTGAAGGCCACATTTACTTCCATTGTCACTCAAAGTTGGAAAGTGCCCTTTTAGCTGAGGGAAAAACTAGGATTTTGTTTGAGAAGATTTGATTTTGTTAATTGTAAATTTCAAGGCAAATTGCCTTTAGTGTCAATAACTAATTGACACCCCAGTTTATTAATTCTCAGTTTAGTTATAACTCTCCCAGAGTGAATAAATAAAAGTTATATCTTGCTTAAAAACAGTTAAGTAGTAGAATTGCTGTTCTTATTACTTACTCTTTTGCTCTAGGACTATGAATTCATCATGGTTAAAGGAAAAGAGGATGTCTTTTGTTTTTAGCAAGACATTATGCACCTTATAAATGATAATCAGCCCAATTATATCCCAGTTAGGATAGAGATGCTCAATTGTAATTCATTCTGTGGTCTCCCATATCTTTTCCTTTACCACCAGTCTCTCTAGGGCAACTTTTACTTCAACAAGTGTCCTATACTGCAAAGATACTGTCTATTACAAGTATCCATGTTTATATCTGAGAGAGGTTTGTTCATCATCATAATTTTAGAGATAAGTGTAGATTTTCTGAAAAAATTCCTTTTCGTCAAAGCACAATTTAGGTTAAATGTTAAAAAATGTCAGGACAGAATTTTTTATATTTTCCAAATTAACCTTATATGGAACTATAAAATTAGTGTTATGAAAATGTGTAAATACTTCGAAATGCTTTTTTAAGTATGAAATGTGAAATTTTTAGGTTATGCTCTAATATTGTTATAGTAAATTGTAGAAATTGAATTACTGTGGGAAAACTGAAAATATCACTTTTAATAATTTAATTAATAGTAATTATTAACTGTTTGGCAATATCTGAAACCTTTATTTACATAAATATATTTGTAATTATGTGCATGCACTTATTGTTTCATTTCTGTGTAGAAAATTTAATGCTTGTTGCTTCTTATCAGATGTAGTTAACTTCAATACAAGCAAAAGTATCACATTTAATAATCTGATGAATATATGGAATTTAGAAACTACTAACTTCATCTTGGAAGCATATCCTTTAAGGATGTAATTAGTAGTTTCTTTTGAAAAATCTAAAATTTTCTGAATTTATGCAACTTCATTTGAAAAATAAGTTCATTGAGTGAATTGACATTTGATCTTTAGAACCAGGTCGCTGAATGAGTTTCATGACATTTTAGTGACATTTGAAGCTTCAGAAGTGTTCATGAATCATTTACATGAAACATTACACTAACTCATTTTCAGCTGTTTCAGAATGCTCTTGATCAGAGTTTCTAATTTTTATATAATATTATGTAACAAATATTACTTGGTCAACATGTTATCTACTAAATAAATTTTGTTGTGATATCTCTTGTCTTTATTGGTGTTGCAATTTGGGTGGCCAGCAGTGTATATATATATATATATGAAATAATAAAAAAATAGTCTGATGTAAATGACGAGCAGGAATTTTAACGTCGTAGAAGTGTTGATCTATAACGAATAGGAAATTGGAGGCGAAGGCAGATTAAATTTTCATCATTTTCTATTTCCGCTTGTTGTGACCACAATCAACTTGGCACATGAAATGTGCCTATTCTAAAATAGCTCACATTTTAGATTAATTTTCAGTAAGAACGAAGAAAGTAGAAGACAGCAGTCCAACTAGACCGAAGCGCAAAGAGCAAGTGTGTTACGTTCAGGGCGAAATCCCAATTCAGACTGAGTTAGTTTTGGTTTACAATGCATTTTGATTGGATAGTTAATACTTCTGTAAAATTATTATTGGTTACTTGACTTTTAGTTCCATTTACATCATCAGAATTATGTAAGTGCCATATGACATGGATCAATCTAGAAATGACGCAGTGCGTAGAGAGGTTATTATTTTTAGAATTGAGATTTCTTTTTCTCTTCAGATTTACTGGTTATATGTTTGATAGTAGTTCTATTACTGCTTGTACAATGACTTATTTATAGCGTATCCATAGAATGTTTTTAAATTTAATGAAAATCAAGTTTTTGGAACTATTTAGTCTTTTATGAAAGAAATCATTCACAAATTCCTAAATAGAGTGGTATCAAAGACTTAATATTTGTTCTACATTTGCATGACTACTTTATATTGTGACAGTAAACTTATTTTTTGTAGGTCATCAGATGGAACTGTTGAGGCTATTGAATGCCTGCAAGCTGTGGTTTCTGGTCTGTATGCTGAGGTTTTCAGTGCTCTTCTGTACTTGATAAACAGGTTAGTTTTTATGTAATGCATTTAAGATTGTTTTAATTAATAGCTTTCACGTGGTATGTATATGTGTGCATATTTATATGGAAAAATAATTTCTACTTGTATATATGTTTTTAGATTATTTTTAAGTTTATCTTAAAAATTCTTTAGTTAGCGAATGCAACAAGGATGGTGTTTGATTTGTATAAAGTAATTTGAGCAAAAATTAATATAATCTAATTAAAAAATAGTTTAGTTTAATTTAACTTTGCTCCTTTCATAAATTATATTATTAATAGAAATGTGATTGACAGCCATAAAATATTTTCATTCGCGAACTAAATCAAATGATTTCAGGGCTTTAAGTGGTGGTGGCAGAAGCATGGCTTCTATTCACCTGCTGGATTGTCCTGGATTTCAGAATCCTGCAACATGTGGACGTGTCATGGGAGCTGGTTTAGAAGATTTATGCCATAATTACTGTCAAGAAAAATTGCAGTTACTTTTCCACGATACTACATTCCTCACTCAGCAAGAACGATACCTTCAAGTAATGCAGCTATTTAAATTTTTTTTTTTTCAATTTGTATGTTTACAAATTATGCTTTGATTTATTTTTATCAGAGAATAATATTTTTTTATATAACATATTATGTATGCCGTAGTATATTTTTGTTAGGTATAAGGGGATGATGAGGGTCATGTATATGCAGTATAAAAATCCACAGATCTAGAAATTTTTTTACCATTATGAAACTTTACATGAGTGATGAGGAGACAATGACGAAGCTGTGATTAAAGTTGGATAACAATTTTACCATTTAATGAGCAAACATAGAGCCAGAACTGTCATGTATTACAGTACAAAGTGTGAAATCCAGACCTCCAAAAGACCACTAATAAATGTTTTTTGGAGAATTTTTTTTTGATGCTCTATGCATGTGCGTTTGATACTTTTTACTTCAGAAAACATTTGGAAAGTCTTAAATTGTAACTTCCCTTCAGCAATAATTAAAAGAGCTTGGTAATGAATAAACAATTCTTTATTAGCATAAACCTGTGTGACTGATAATTTGGCTATCACCTTTTTGCATGGCATACATCTCAAACCAAAACACTGCACATAGAAACATTGTTAATTTTATACCTAATATTTTATTTCCCTGATGGCAACTGTGTACATCATTATTTATTATTTTTTGCTTTCATCGTGGCATTACTATTAACACATAACACCTAGAGAAATGACTCACACAGTGATGTGTGGGGTATGGTAACCTTTTATGATGACATTACACTTGATCGTTGCAGATTTCAGCTGACTGCTCCAATTGATGATGATTGCTAACTGCTCTGCAAAGTGTTGTGTGTTGATGAGAAATTTAATGGAAATTTCTTTCCATATGCAAAGAACAGGTTTTGAAATGATATTCATAAGGGAAAAGATTACATTTGGTGTTGTTTGAATTGAGAATAACTGATTTGTTATTCAGATAAGCACTAACCTGTTGCCTGAGCTGGTGCAGTAGAATTTAGGGAAGAGAAAAATCTTTAGAATTTATAATTAGAGTTAGAATAATTTTAGAATCAGGCACTGTGTATTGTTTATAAAATAGATCCAGGATGTTGTTAGTATATCATTGAACCATTAAATTATTGTGAAGGTAATCCTCATGTGGTAGATATATGACACTGTAAAACAATATGGAACGAATAGTATTGACTGTCTTGTCAACTTACACATTCTCTGCTCTAAGTGAAACAAAACAATCAGTTCATTGTTGTTTATTAATGAATCCCAGTCTTTGCTGAGGTAAAGCTCCAGTCTGACAAATTACAAGCTCCCTCACAATGATACCAGAGAAAACTTTGCTGTAAATCTACAGAAGTTAGATCACTTAATGATACAAAGATGAAATAGCTTTTGCCATTTTAAGATGGCAGTTCATGACACCTGACAGTGGTTTTAAAGAACAGATTGCAAAATTATTGGTGTACTTGTGGCAGCTGTTATTGATCCTCTAGAACCTCTTATATGATTCTAAAAAAAGAAAAAAATGTTATTCTAGAACTGCCATAGCCCTCATGATTGCTCAGCCCTTAAAGCTATTCCAGTTTCTTTTGGAAAGATGCAATTTTTTAATTCTTTTTCT
>KK120912.1:50949-80402 GCA_000611955.2 Stegodyphus mimosarum | reverse complement strand
TTTTCTTTTTTTTTTTTTTTTTTTGGTAATTAAAGTTTAATGTATTATTAGTTTTGCAGTAAATTTTTATTTCCATTAAATTACCTTTGAATCCAATATACAGATATTATTGGTGGAGTTATAATCATTTTAACAATTCTTTTTTATTTAATATTATCTCTGTTATTTTGTTATAATCCTGGTTTAGAAATTAGTTATAGTTTTACTGAAAACTCTGGATTTTTTAAAGCTTTGAATTATTAAGAATAATATAATACACTGAAGCATAAAAATTGTATTATGTAAGTATTATATAATACAATTTTTGGTACTTCAGTGTGTTTGTAATCTACTAAAAATAACTATAGCAATGATATACTATTTTAGAAATTTGTTTTCAAATTGGTTTTTTACAATTATATTTTCTTGGAAAAAAAATAATTTTGATCCTAAGCATGTACAATTTACATGTAAATTATTACTTACGTATTGATTGCTATAATTCTTTTATTATATGTCTGCATAATGTATGGGCCATTTAAAAGTTAGGTTAACTAACTAAAAACATATTTATTCAAATTGCAGGAAAATATTGAATGGAACAAAGAAGAGTTCCATATTAGTAATCCAGCTCCTTTGATTGATGTGATAGATCATACACCTCAGCAAGGAGCAGTTCGTGCATCAAGTGCTGATCTTCGAGAAATTGGAAAACGAGGTCTGTTATGGCTCTTAGATGAAGAATCCTTATTTCCTGGTGCCAGCGAAAAGTCGTTCTTAGATAAAGTTTGCACAAACTATTGTGGGAAAGGTTTGTATTCTATAATAAATAATATAACAGCATTATGCTTGAAAAATTCTTGCTGAAATAGATTTATTTAAATAATAGAATGAACATGATTATCAATAGTAATGCTGTTCAAAATATTAAAAACAATTTTTCGCTTCACTTTGTATGCCAGATGCAGTGATGTAGTTTCCATTTTGGTGCCCAAAGATGACATCAAAATAGTCATTTGGAAATGACTTGTACATCATTTTTCCATCTAGTCATTGCAGTACACTATTTCTAGCACCCAGGAAGTTTATTCGACTGCTTGTTAACCCCTTTTTCCAGGGTGTCAGTAATTTAAATTTATTTGCTCCTAAAAATGTACCATTAGTATTAGTACCATCTGCATTTTAAAGTTAAATATTCTACACAAAATGTGAGATAGCACACAACAAATGCTTCTATGCTATTTTGTAGAAGCATGGTGGGTATTTATTAATAAAAGTGATGATTATTTTTTGGCCTTGCTTCACAACATTCATAATGTATATGATTCAATGACTCATAAAAAAGCCCTTTCAAGTGCCACTTCCTTGTTTTGTATTGTGAAATTAGAAGGGCTTTGATTTAGTGGGGAAAAAATCGCTATTTTTACTTACATACTTATTTTCACTTGTGTACTTTTAATTATTTGTATTTATTTTCATATTTAAAAACAGTGAAAGAAATAAATCTTAAAAAGAAATAATTGACTAAAAGCAGTGGATCACAAGCTACATCCTTATTGGGGGCTGCATTGTCAAGAGCCATGTACTTAAACCAATTTTATTTTTGGTTATGAGTGTTATCTTCATACTGTGGTCATTTTAATTTTCACAATTGTTGTTTGCATCTACATACCTAAAATTCATATAGATTGTAAATTTCATATTTTTTTAAATTTCATATAGTTTTCTCCTGAGTGAGTCTTATTTAAACATAAATAATTTAGAATACTCTTCCATAACAAGCTTACACTCATTTGATCATGTAATAAATAGCTAGAATATGTAAATTTTTTAGCAGTCTTTGCGAAGTAGAATTTATTTCTTGAATATGAGAAGTGCAGCTTATACTATTGCAAGAAGCATAATCTCAAATGTATCCTAGCATGCTTCATTGCTTGCCTACGTATGCAGGCCAAAACATGTTGAAAACAATTTTTTTTGTATTAGTTTTATATTAATGATATTGAGAGTATAATTTTAGAATTACACCCTTGACATGAGTTACCCATACACATTTTTAAAAAAGATACAAAAACATTGTAAAATAAACATTTCTGGCAACAGTGTATAGTTTGAAAGTGTTTGAATTATATGAAATCAATTCTTTTTTCAAAATGTCACAAGTAAATAAGCTGTGATTCAAAGGATATGTTTTTGCTCATTCAAAAGAGAAATATTCTATTCAGAAACATTACAAAACATATGATATTAAAATTTGTAAGCACAAAATAGCAATCAGAAAGGTAAAAACCATCACTCGTTACTTTTGCATGAAAACAAAATTCCAAATATATACCTGTAAAAGGTGCATATTATTCCTTTTTCAGAAGTGAGATCTCTGGTAATAACAGAAATCTACCATTGCAGAATCTTTAAACACTTGTGTAACAGTAATAAACAAAATAATAAACAAGATTTTCAGCTTAAAAACCATGAAAGAATGTTCTCAAAATTCATGGCAACTGAAATGTTGTGGAGTTTCATATGAACATTGTTTAACAAGAGATAAATGGAAGTATATTGTGATCCTTTATGAAACTTGGATTATGTATATGACAGGAAGAAGGAAAAGTCTGCTTAGTATTCAAATAAAGAGAAAAACTTGGTTTGGATTATGCCAAGAATATTTCAGTAACAGGTTTCTCCTACAGCGAGAAAATAAAAAAATAAGATAAGTTGAGAAAGTGATGATGACTGTAGGTAGTAATTGAAGTGGGTACGACACCAGAATTTCACCATTAGTGATGTAGGTATAGTCCCACTGCTCTAACTGTGAATCTCTGCTGCCATTTTAAGAGAGCAGTCTGGGGAATGGAACTAAGGGTCTGTCATCTTTTCTTCCCTATGTTACTCAAGAGGGCTTTTAGCTCACTTTATATGCTCCCATGCTGCTAAGACACTTTACTCTTACGGGAAGCCATGCCTATTCCAGGATTCAAACCTAGGGTGCAATGATATAGCAGCTGCCATTACTAACCACTATATTTACAGTCTAATATTAACAGATTCTGTTTCTGTATCTCAGTGATTGTCAAGAAATAAAACTGCAAGACTTAATAAACAGTGAAATCAGCCACACTTCGCAAGTTGCCACTTTATTCCTTGAGAAAGAAAAACTCTTTCTAAATGCAGACCTGTCATTACTATTGGGTTGTGGAAAGTAGTTAATGGATAGTGATATCACTGGAAATTTTTTTTAAAAAAAAAAAAACCCTTTTTATCATGGAAAGCACTATATAAAGTACACCGCGCAAAAAAAAGGGGGGGATAGTTCTATATCTCTTGTTTTACTGGGCCAATTGACGAAATTCAAATTGCATCTTACATGTCTCGAAGGTGCGACTTAGGATATGTATTAGATTTATATATAGCATTGTTCTAATATAGGTATTTTGGCCCCAAATCGGACTTTTTCTGCAATGACATGCTAATTTTTTTCCATATTTTATTTCTACGACTCAAATTTTGCCAAACTGCCAAGTTTTGTAAAAATTGCACAAGATTTTTAAAAAATGAGCTCTCAAAATTTTAGCTCCTCAGTGTTAATTCAATTTGGTATGTATTTATTAATATCTCTTTTTTTTATTACACTTACTTGATTCCTTCTTTCACAGTTTGAACAAATAAAATTCACCCATTGTTTATGATTTATTTTTTAATTATGTATTTTTAAATAATTTTTATAAATTTTTTGAAAAAAATTCCGAATTATTATTGTGACCTATAAAATTTTTACAATCAACTTGAAGTAGATGTATTTCTAAGTATACTTACAAAAAAATTAGAGCTTTTTATTCAAAATTTTTGAAGATGTACGTGAATTTATATCTTGGCACATTTGGAAATTTGGCATATTTGTTGAAAGCGATAATAGCGTCTAATGTGGTTAATGCACTTTGCTGAAATTATTTGAAAGAAGAACGATGTGTCTTTTATTCCGCTCATGCACAATGTAAAAAGATAGGAATGATGTGACTTTTTTTCTGCTCCATTACAATTGAAGGGATAGGAAAATAGGTTGCCGTGTTTTTAGGAGTTCACCAAGTGAATTATTCTTGGCCCAAACTGAAAAAAATTCGCCAAATTAAAATGAGTTTCTCTGTAAAATTCACATCAAATTTTATAAAATTTAATATTTAGTCATAGTTTTAGTCGTAGAATCGAAATATGGAAAAAAGATTGGTATATAATTTTAGAAAAAGACCCATTTTGTGTCAAAATACCTATGTTAGTATAATGCTATATATAAAAAACTAATATATATCCTAAGTTTCGCTTTTGAGACATGAGAAGTGCAAGAATTTCGTCAATTGGCTCAGTAGAACGGGAGATAAAGAACTGTCCCATTTTCTTCTTTTTGCACAGTGTACATACAGTGGTACCTTCTTGTACATCATTAATCCATTCCAAATCCTTGGACAGATATCAGGTGAACTTTTCCAGTAAGAAAAAGGAAAAATAATTAATTCAATTTTATAAAAAAACTCTATTGTTATTATAGCACTGTTTAATACTAAAAAATAAATGAAGTGGATGAAATACATACTGATAATGTATATAAATGCACATGATAATGCATATACATGTTTTTCTGCTTTCCGGATCAAAAGTAGTTTTTCTACATACTCTTAATATCTCTGATCTTTGGTAATCAATTTCGTCCCCTTTGCAACTTAAGATGATTTAATAACATCTTTCTTTTTTACAATTGTAGACACATTTATCCTCAGCATACATTATGTAGTAGTTAAATCCCAGATATGCATACTGTCAATATTATCATACTTTTCAGCAATCTTTTGTTGTTTCTTTATTTTATTGCCTGATCCTAATAACTTTCTTCATTGCTTTTCTCTTTTCACTTACTTTCTTAAAACTCATTATTAATGAATTTACAAAGGGTTTATACAAAAAAAAATCAGTTGAAAATTCAGAGTTATGGTGCAGAGTTATAGTTTACTCAATAGTAGCAACAGTTATACTGACACTGATGGGCAGCTGTAGCATTGTCTCGAAAGAGGTAAACAAGTGTAGTGCATGGAGTTGTGACGTGACTCGTCAAACATTAGTTTTATTCAAAGCAAATATTTTATGCCAAACAAAAAATTTTCACATTCAAACAGGATATATGCCAAGTTGATCATGTTTCAAAGTGGGTGTATATCGAGCTACCACTATATCATAAAGAAACTTGATCAAATTGCTTTGAAATTATTCTAAAGATAGGCTAACCCTTTTGCAACTGGTATGACCGATACAATCAGTGACATATAATAGTGTGTTATCTATTCGAAAATTAATATTGTTTTGATTTATTTATCAGTTCTAATGAATATTCAGTAGTTTCTTCATTTCTATTTCTTTCCTTATGATTTAATTTTAAATGAAATATTATGTAATACTTTTTCTCACAGAATATCAACAACTTATTCGTAAAGGACCATATAACCATCAGTTCACAGTTCAGCACTTCCATGGCACAAATCCTGTGGTATATTCTGTTACTGGATGGCTGCGTTATTCTAGAGAACATCCTACAGCAAGACAGACCATATTTCTTTTGCAGGAGTCTCAAAAGTAAACATATATTAAACAATATATATAACATCTTAATTTGTTATACAGTTCTCACAGTGAAAATAATTTGTATTTGGATTGTAGAAAGGAGAATTGAAAGCTATCTTATTTCTCTGTAGGGAATACATAAATCAACTTTTTTCATCCTCTCGTGGTGTGTTTGGAGCATCGGGAAGTAATACACTGCATGCAGATGGTGGGTCAACATTAAGACGCAGTTCTAGCATGCGTCGAGCTCAAGGTGTTGCGGCAGCTGGAGTGAAAAGGCGTTCTCTACCTTTACAAGTTAAATATACTATGGTTAGGGTTTAATTCATAATAATTTATCCAAGTTAACTAACATTATTTTAATTATATTTTAACTGTGAATATGTAAAATGTTGCATCTGTTCACTTCAAATTTTTTTAAATATTTTACATTTAGTTTTTAATAGTATTTTATGTTGTAAATAATCTATGTGTGGTGGGAAATGTAAGTTCTGCTGTAAATATTTCACAGTATCTTGTTTTTCACATTTTTCAAATGTTATTTAGAATCAATTTCAATCTTAACCCTCCGAGCATTACGGGTTTAGCCCTGAAATTTCGAAAATTTCTCAAAATGACATGAATAAGTGGTATTATCTTGATTTTAATTAAAAAATGACTCTCATTTTGTACCTTGATTTCTTTTCTTCCAATATAAATCCAAACCGAAATAAGGTACATTAAAAGATAGGAGAAATTTTCATGTGTAATAAATATAAAAGGCAGCCTTCTAAACGGAATAATCCAGCCGTAACGCTGAGAGGGTTAAATGCAATAATTTATAACTGGTAAATTTTTAAAAGGAAACTAAATTATGGGTTTCAGAATTGAATGAATATTTATATTTTGTCTGAAAAACTGCATTTGAAATGAAATTCATGTTATTTAACTAAGTGTGGTTAGAGGTTTTACAACAGAATGAGGGAATACGTTCAACAATTAGGGAATATGCTAACTAAGATAGCCAGTGTTGCTGAGTTTCTGCAATTCTGTGATTTTTTTTTTTTTAAAGCGAAAACAGATCCCAGTGTATTTAGGGAGTAGAATAGCACAACGATTTTCTGAAGAATGCAGATGTTTTATTTTTAAGAATTAAAAGTTGTAATTGAAATTGCTGAAGTATGTTTTCTTTTCATATATTGACAATATCTGCTGACTTTTCATAAATATCAATAGCTTAGGAATCTTTTGAAAAAAAAATCATGAAAACCATCAATTTATGCCAAATAAGTAATATTTACGATTTCATACATAAAAAATTGTAAAATTGGACCAAGGTGGTTGTGATAACATGTAAGTATCATTAAATGTTGAAAATTGTATAGGGGGCTTAGTCAAATATAAAAATTTGATGGTTATAGTCATGTTGAGCAATTTTTTTTTTTCTGTAATCTACAGTTAAGTAATTTGCTATTATTACAGGATGGTTTGGTGGATATGCTAAGGAGGACAAATGTGCATTTTGTTCATTGTTTCTTACCTCGGCACAATGCAGGAGTCGGAGACTGCCGTCTGTCCCCTGTTTCTAGCAAGAATATACCTGTAGAAGATGTACTTAATATTCCACTTCTGAGGTCACAGATTCGAGGCTTTCAAGTGTTAGATACTGTAAGAGTACATAAACAAGGTAAGAATTCATGTTTTAAAAATAGGGTTGTTATGCATTTATTTCTGGATTTCGTTTGTTCATTTAAACAAGACTTGAAATGTTTTTATTTATTACAAAAGTCTGTTACTGAAAAGAAAAATTGAACTGAATTTTCATTAGTTCTAATTACTCTAAATGAATCAATAATACTATTAAAAGATAAGCTTTCATTATTTCATTCTGAAGTGATGTTTGTGCAGTTAAACCCCATTTACTAATTGCGATCTCTGTATATAGTGTAAGTAAACTTTTGTATAAATGTGAGAAGCAATAGCACTGTTTCAAAATAATGCTAAATAAGCATACACATATACACTCACTTCCAAAAGTTAAGCACGAAGACGTAAAATGCAAAAAAATCAACAAATACTGCTTTGATTGACACAAAATTCGGTAGGAAAGTACCATCTATATTTATGCATAAAACAAAATCAATAATTATATACAGAAATAAAAACAATATTAAATTTTTGTAGGTTATCAGATAATGACATACTGGAGACTTAAACAGAATTATGCATAAAGTGAAAATAAACAGCATAAAATGAAAAAAGAGGACATTAATAGGGTATGTGATCCCCCCCCCCCTCAGCTGTATACAGAGTTTACACCTCGTGACCATGCTTTCAATTAGGTGGTCAACCACCACAAAATTAAGCAATTGCCATTCTTCTTGTAGAGCACTTTCCAGCTCAATAAGAGTGGCTGGAGGAGGGAAACATGAAGCTACAGCACGGCTGAGAGCAACCCAAAGATTTTCAATGGGATTAAGGTCGGGCGAATATGCTGGCAACGCCATATGCGCAATCTCTTCACTCTCCAGGTAGTCATCGACGATGTCAGCTGTATGGGGACGTGCGTTATCGTCCATTAAAACAAACTGCTGCAGCGTACAATCTCACAATGGGTTCTAGGTCTTCATCTCGATACTGGACATTCATCAAAGAAGCCCGTTTAAAGATGTGCAGGTCGGTGCTGCATCCTAATGAAATCCCTGCCCACACCATAATTCTTCTGCCTCGGAATGCATGATGTTCAGTGATGTTTTGAGATGGATTGCGTGTTCGTTGTTCATGCCATATCCTTATACGCTCATCATCTGGCTCCAGAGTGAATCTTGACTCATCAGTAAACATGACATTGCCCCAGTCAGACACATTCCAATTGACATGTTCCCGGCACCACTGTAATCATGCCCCTCTTGATTCGATGGATAAAGGAACTCAAACTCAAGGTACCTGGGTGTACAGTCCACTCATATGTAATCTTTGGTGTACAGTAGCTGCAGATATCACCTTACCGATGGGCGCTGTAACCATAGATGTCACATGTGTGGAGGTCGCTCTGCAATTCCGCTTGGCTACAGTAGCAATATATCGATCTTCTGCAGGGGTTGTGACCCTTGGGCGACTGGCTATGGGCCTTCGGACAACTGTCTCTGTGGTGTGGAATTGTTTCCATAAATGTGAAATTACAGAATGATGAATGCTGAAGAAAAGAGCAACATCTGTGATTGACTGTCCTGCTTCAATGCGCCCCGCAGCATGCCAGTGCTCAGAATCTTCTGTTCGTCTTCTGGAAGTCACAGAAACACGTATGTCTTAAAAACAAATTGTACAAAAGTTTTAAACACCTTCTATCAGCACTTACAATCAACTTCTGTAACCGTTCATAAAGCTGGTTTCTTATAAGACGGCCTTTTTTTGCATATTTCTTGACATGAAAGCGTGATTGACTGTTACCTAAGATATTTGCATACTTCCATCTACCTCTGCAGTGAATTGCATCCTCTTCAATTCTGATTGGCTTCCAGAAATTAGCATTTTCCTCTATGTGCTTAACTTTTGGAAGTGAGTGTATGCACCTATGGACCATATGCACCATAGGTCCACTGCGTAACTGCTTCAACTACTAATGGAACTAACTTTGGCTCCTCTCATGAGAGGGCACCAAACCTGGTAAACAGAACATTTGAGCCCCCATTGAAACAGGTTTTAATAATTCAATATAAATTTACAGTTAGATTCAAAAGTTGCACATACCACATGAAATGCAGGACGAGATATAATTTAACACAAATCATTTCAATCACAATTAAATTCAGTAGCATATAGTAATAACAATGTCACACTTGCATTAAAATGAATTTAATAAATGAATAATATCCATCCTTAATATGAGAATTTCACATTTGATTGTTATCTTGTGTGAGCAAAATTCTTAATTTCGTGACAGGCCTCTAAAGAGACCCTTTGCACTACATGCAATAACTACCCTAACTCTTTTGTCCAGTCGGGGTGTAACTTCTTCAATTCGTCCTAAAATCCAGTGGCGGATAGGCTAGTTGCCTTCCTTCATGAGCACCATAATTCTGGATTTAATGTTCTCTTTTGTAAACTGCTATTTCGTTTGCTCATGAAGTTGTGATAAGTAATCCCATTGCCACTGTTTCCAAATACTTTGAGTCATTTTGGTGACCTTTCTCATCTGGACAATCTGTCGTCAGTCTTATTTAAAATATGTGCTTCTACAGGACCTGTCATATAATGGCCAATTAAAAAGCGTCTAGGGGCTGTGCATTAAAAACTCTTGCATCTGAAGAGAGGGGTGAAGTTGTCTAAAGTTTGATATTGCCTCTGTTTGCATTACTAAAGTTTAAAATTCTTCATTAGTTAATGTCAAATTCCCAACAGTTCTTGTAAAATGCGTTTTGAAGAATTTGACTGCCTCTTCCTAAAGCCCACCAGAATGTGCCACCCTAGGGGTTATAAATTTCCTCTGAATATCCTCTGACCACAGGCAGTTGATCAATCCTTGTTCTGGTAACTTTGATAAATTTATACAGCTTGTTTAGTTTATTTTGAGCTTCACTGAAGTATGTAGCATTATCACTAAATATGATGATGCTGTCTCCCTGCTCACGAAAAATCTCTTTAGGATAGCAGTTAATGCCTCCAAAGAGAAGTCTGAAACAATTTCTAAGTGAATTGCCCATGTAACAAAGCACGTGAACACTGCAATATACATTTTTTAGAAAACTCCCATTGTGTGATTTTTTTGCTTTTATAAGAAACAAACCACAAAATTCGAGGCACACTTGTAAAAGGTTAATTCAACTGTTACACATTCTTCAGGCAGATCACCCATTATCTGAGCTATTGGTATAGGTCTGTGTTCAAAACGCTATATGCATTCGTATTTTTTTTCTAACAAGATTGCTGCTGCTAGTGGGCCAAAATTTTTGCCTTGCAGTGCTGAATAGGACTTGTAGTCCAAGATGCAAATATTTCAAGATTCCATTATTGTCGATGAATGGATTTAACGATCTAAACTTGTTCCTACGAGGAACCTGGCCATCCCTGTTAAGTGACTCTGTATCAAAACAAAACTCACCTTTTGACTCTTTCCTAATATATGTTACTTCATCCGTCTTCCATTCGTCAAAGGATAGATGTCCAAAAACCCTTTCCTTATTCCTAATGATTCTGAAAAACCTAAAAATGAAACTACAAATTTTAATTAATTTCATATTATTTGTCGTACAAAGTTAGACTCTGATGAGC
Organism: Stegodyphus mimosarum; assembly: GCA_000611955.2. Classification (NCBI taxonomy): domain Eukaryota; kingdom Metazoa; phylum Arthropoda; class Arachnida; order Araneae; family Eresidae; genus Stegodyphus; species Stegodyphus mimosarum. The sequence goes on along the minus strand of KK120912.1, from coordinate 69,569 downwards.
ATTTTAGTTCTTTGACATAGTCATTGCTAGCTTCAAGAGACAGTTCATGTTCTCATGAAAGGAGGTCTGAGCCATTCCACCAAATATCACATGTAAGAATGTCATTGGCATCCAGTCTGTGTGATATGACAACAGCTGGCTTACATTCAGGTAGCACATGTTTCCATTGGTATGCCATTTGAATTAAGCTCTTGCATTAAAGCAGCTTTGTTGATAACAAAAAGTTTTAGTAAGTGCAGTGATTTTCTAATCCAAGCAAAGAAGAATTGTGTAATCAGTCCAAAAAATTATATTTTCTATTTTAACTTTCAGCAGTGATATTACTTTATCTATTAATTTGGATAACATCAGGCAACCTAACAATTCCAGTCTAGGAATTCATAAAGTTTTTAGTTTCAATCATAGGAATCCATCAAGATTGTAGTTTCAATCATAGGAATTCATAAAGTTTTTAGTTTCAATCATAGGAATTCATAGGGTTTTTAGAGGTGCAACTCATGACTTGCTGAAGAAAAGTGGAGCACTTGGTAGCCCTCCAACTTGAACATAGACTGAAGCTTTCTGTGCTAAAGAGGATGCATCTGCAAGTGCATGGAGCACGATGCAATATACCTGGAACACAAATCTAGCATTATACAGTTCTGGGAGCATGGATACGAAATTAAACCACTCCTTGGCCACAGAATCTGGCAATGTATCATTCCAGTTGAGTTTAGAGAGCCAGAGACTTTGCATGAATGTCATGGCCCTTGTGACCACTGACCCAATTAAAGCCAAGTGGACTGATCATCTTCAAAATTAATGCAGAAACATCTTATTTCTTATAACAGTTAGAATGAGGAATGGCCATTGTAAGCAACAAGTGGTCAGTCTGAGGAGAAAGCAATAGCTTTTACTGATGAATATTTTTGTTGCTCATCAAAAGGGTATTCTGAATGAGCGATAATCTTATTTTCAGATACAAGCAGACTTGGGTGATTTGCACGCCATTTAATTTTACCTAGTGTCAGCAAATCTACTAATTTTACTAATCTTTTAATTTCGTAAAATTTTAGCCTTTCCAAGTGACGATTTTCCCAGAAATATGCCATTGATATAAAAGGTCAATAAGAGCAACACACGATGATAGAGGTAAGTTTTGGCATTCATCTGTAGCTAACTGTTTAAGGGCTTGAGTAGCTGGATAGGGAGTGTTTGATGTCCCATACATTGTGGTGTTAAGCTTGTAAGTTTGCACTGGTGCAAGAATGAGCAAATCTCTTTGTGGTAGAGGAACTAGAATCTTGCGATACATTTTTTACATCCACTGTGAATGCGTAGTACAGTTTTTTAAATCTAATTATTATAGAAAATAATTTCTGCTGTGAAATTTTCTTTAAACAAAATATCGTTTATGGCAATTTTGTTGTCGTAACAGTCAAGGCCTTGGAAAACACTCTTAAATGTGTACTACTTTGGTCTGGTCTGTAGACCCCATATGAGGCAAATAGTAAGAATAATTTATGAAGTCGGATCCCTCAATAGTTCCATATGGTTTAAATCCTTGTATTCTTGCATGAATTCCAAGTGCAGTTGTTGCAAGTTTGAGTCTTGATTCAGTTGCTGCCAAACTAAGTTTTTCTTATTGGCAACTTAAGTCCTGAATTTGTAATTTAAATTAATATCCTTTCCATTTAGCCCAAAAATTAGAGCAAAGACCTTTGTTTTTCTAAACCTTAATTGGTTCTCAAAATGGGTCAACACACAATTAATTTTTGAGCAGCTGTCAAGGAGAGCCTTTCCTTCTAAAAATGTCTTTTTCAAAGTTTTTAGTCATAACAATTGCAGATGTTAAGATAGCATTTTTATTTGTAGCTAATAAAAAATGAGCAAGGCTGATCGCCTTTCTCACCTCCAGAAGTATATCCTTCTTGCCAAATTGTCTGCAGGTGTTTCTTTGGAACAAATTCGAAATCGATGATTCATCCTTATGAAGCAATGTATGGTGCTGTGAATGGCAAATGTAACATAAATAATTCGATTGATATTGTGAGGCAACAGGCTTTTTTCCAAATAATTCAGACAAGTTATTCTGCTTAACTAATGTAAATCTTTCACCAAAATTCATATTGAAGAATTTACTATATTTAAAAAGAGAATTGCAAATTACATATTATACAGTTTCTTTTTAAATTATTTGAATGCATGAGAAAGTTATTTTATTTTCATTTCATTCATTTGTTTCGATTCTATTACTATTTTTTTCAGTACTTTTCAAAGTTAGAGTTCTTTTTCCTAAGAATGACATCAAATTATCAAAATTAAGAACATCTGAAGCATTTACAGATAATTTGAATTGTTTTTGAGTTTCCATGTCTATTTTTTCCAAAATGGCAGTAGTAATTAAAATATCAGAGAATTTATTTCATTTGAAACCTAAATTACTTAAAGCTCTGATGTTTTTATTCACAGCGTCTATCAGATACCTTAATTCTTTTGATGACTCATGATTACTTTTTTGAATTCCAAAATAGTTGTAATGTGAATATTGATAAGAATTCTCTTGTTTTCAAAGCAATTTCTGAAGTCCTAAATAATGATTCAAAACTATCTTCCTGAGTTTGTAATACTTTTGCTTCTCCGTTAAGGGTGGCATGCAGATAATGCAGTTTTTATGCACTTGTTATTTGGCTATTCATGGCAACAATGTTATTAAATTTAATTTTACACATGTTCCACTCTGCATACCTTCCCCTAAATTGAGGAAATGGAATTTCGAGGTAACTTTATTTTACAACTGTTGTTTGTGATATCAATTTAGGCCCACCAGCGGCCGAGCGGTAAAGACGCTGAACACTGGTAGTTCGGTCTGAGGTTCGAATCCCGCAAACGGGCTGGCTGCATGGGTGTTTTCGTGGTTTTCCCCATGTGTAACGTGTATACAAGCCAGTTTCCCTTAGAAAGTCCTCCACGAAGGCATCCCTCCCTTTAGGCAGATAGCCCTCGTGTGCTTTGCCATAACTGAATAACCTAACCTAACCTGTAATATCAATTTTATTAACACTAACAACATTATCAATTAACATTTGATTGAAACATACCTCATTGATTCTTGTTTCTAGGTCTAATGATTTCTCTTCTATTTCAAAATGTCACCTTTTTTGAGAACTATAATATAATACTCTGTTCAAAGGGATACCTGATATCTTTTCCAAAGCCTTCTCATCTATAAATACAAGTGATAGTGGTACTGGTTTGAAATAATACTAACTAAGCTAGGCCACACAGCATATTTAATTATTTACATAATGTACAACATTGCAAAGTTAAGTGCCCCATTAGCACAGACAAAAGCAGGACAAGCGAATGCACCATAGGTTCACTGTATAACTGCTTCAGCTACTAATTGAATTGACTTTGACTCCTTTCACAAAAGGGTGCTAAACGTGGAGGGTGTTCCATTTAACCAAACAGAAGCAAAATTCTAGATTCCAGTTCCAATCTAAATTTTAAAATTATATTGCTTAAAAACTCTTGTATGTACATTTTGCCGAGCTTTTTTCTTTCCTTCTTCAGCTGCAAGCATTTATTCCTTTTTACAAAAAAACAGCATTTGATGCTCTCTTATGTCGACATCTATAATTAGATTCTTATCTTACTTTTCCTCCTTAATACTATATTGTTCTTAGTCAGTACTTTTTCTTCGATATTATGCTTGTACTCATATTACTTTTTATTGCAATTTCAGTATTTCTCATGGTTTTCCAGTGCATTATTGTTACAGATGCTTACAGAGATCATAATTCTTGTTTTTGCAGGTTTTCCTGAAAACATTATGTATTCAGAATTTAGAAGACGATTTGAAATTTTGGCTCCAGCTGAACATCGTGTACCATCTCCAGTCTATGATGAAAGGCAAGCTGTAGAATCATTGCTAGAACATATTGATATAGAGAAAACAAGTTACCGAATGGGCCTGAGTCAAGTACGTATTTTAAACTATTTGATTTTGAGTTTGAATAATGAAACTACAAAGTACAAAATACAAACTTTCAACTCATTTCATAAAAAAATGCACAGATGTTAAATTAATTCTAGCCCATGCAGAATCATTTAAAAAAATTCATTGAACAATTGAAATGAAAACTCCATTTATGTAGCCTAAAAAATCGTAAAATTATTGCTATCTAGCTTTAAGAAATCACAAAGTGATTGCTATATTTGTTTCAGGACAGGATGATTCAATAAAAAATCCAATAGTTATTTTTTTAACTGAATGTACATAAGATGGAATAACAAAGCTGTTTTATATATTATATTAACTATATTTCTATTCAACAAATGTTTTGTACCTATTATATATTATCGTAATCATCAGTGGTACGACAACTCATAGTGGATCAGGGCTTTCTTTAGAGTGTTTTTCTAGTATGTTCTTGAGGCTTTTTTTAAATTTCGAATATTTATAAACTTAAAATCATTTTCACTATCCTATAGCAATCTGAATGTGGGCCTTCTATGCATTCTTCTTCCTGTTGATTGATTTATGGTAAAGACTAAAGTGCTTATCAGTTTTCCTGTATCCATTTTTTGTAATGTGTTCAACAAATCTCATTCTATTAAAAAAAAAAGTAACTTTTGTAAAAATCTTACATGCCGTACAGATTGTATAGTGGTTAGGGGATTTGACTGCAATACTGTAGGGCACGGTTTCGAATCCTGGAGAAGGCACAGATGTAAAATTTTCTATCCCCTCAATAGGAGGAAACGAGGGCCACCTGTTAGGTGCCTCCATAATAAAGTGACCACCACTTTCTGGCCTGAGTAGTGGTGAAAGCCTAAAAATGGTTAGTGCCTGCCATTAAAAAAATAATAATTTTACATTTATTTCCTTTAAAGAATTGCATCATATCACTAATTTTTCTGTATTTCTTAAATTATATTGCTATCAAAGGGTTTTATATTAAACTTTAAAATTATGATATTATTGATTATGGATTGGTTTCCAAAATTATCTTTGTATACTCTAAAGTTTTTTTCTTGACTGTTTCATCGAATGCATTGCCATATGTATGTATAGTTATACTGTGAGAAACTTACATATGACTAATTGGAGGTTAATATTATATTGTACTGTTTTGAGGCCAGAGCTATTGTGGCAACAAGAGCATTAAATTAATGGTCCATACAAACATGAGTTGATTATGAAAGGAATCTTTGAATTGTCATGTGCGATTTATCAATTTAGAGCAGCTGAAGAGCTTTATTAACATTAAATTAAAAATACTGTAATTTATTTTATTTGTTTATATAAGTACAACAATAATAATTTACTGTATATTTTTTATGAATAGATTTTCCTAAGATCTGGAACATTAGCTCAGCTGGAAATGAAGAGAGATCAAAAGTTAAAAGGCGTTATTGCATCATTCCAAGCTTATTGTCGTGGTTACCTCGCACGTGCAGCCATCAACAAACTGAAGGTAAGTTTCTTGTTAATGTGCTATAATATTTTAAATACAGTAAAAAATCTGTCATCAAAGTAATATATATGAAATCTAAATTAAGAAACTGTGAGTCAGTTACTTTAAATCCCAGTTCTATCTTTTCAGGTTCAAGACATGGCAATTCGTTGTATTCAAAGAAACGTTAGAAAGTTCTTAGCCATTCGAAGTTGGCCATGGTGGAGGTTATATGTAAAAGTTCTGCCTCTTTTAGATGTTCATAGAACTGAAGAAGAATTAAGATTAAAGACAGTAAGTGCTTATGTATTTTTAATATTCATTCACATTTCTTACCAGTGATTTATATATGTATAATTCTGTCCATACCTTACGACCAAGGTTTGGTGCAGATTTGAGAATTTTAACTTACGCCATCCTGAATTTTGTTTATATTTTCCACTTTCTTTTATATTAAAATTGGATTTTTTGCTCATAATTGCAACAAAAATCATACTTCAAATATTATTTAATCTCAATTTATTAAATGCAAAACTATTGTATTTTTAGTACATTTAAATATGAAGGAAATAAAGCCAGTACAAGGGGAAAGTATTGTGAGGAAAAAGGGCAAATAGTAGAAAATTGTTTTGGCAAAGTAAAGACAGTTAAAAATGTTTTGAAGGAAATTCTGTTTGAAAAATTTTGTATCTATTAGCAAAATTACTTTGAAAGTGATTTTTATGCTGTTAAATGAGAGGAATAAATAAATAAATAAACTATTTACAAAAACACCATTTGTACAGTTTTTCTTAAACTGAATCCCTATGCTAATTTCCCATTGTATTCTGTGCATGTGTTAACATTATTTTCTCTGTATTAACAACATTACTAGCAGTTTTAAAAAGGTGCTAGAAATTGATTTATTAAGAGTAAATTTCTCTCTTTTATCCCTTATTACTACATTTTCCATTTTTAATGTTAGAAAAATCTCAACAAGGGCTGTTTTTAAGAATCTGTCTTTATTTGTTATGAAGTACATTTAAGTTGAAATTCAACATATAAAATGTTGTTGGTAACTGAATTTTTTACCCATATTAACCACATAAACCCAAAGTTAATTTTAAAAGGCAATGTAACATACACCGAAAACTAGCAGTTTATCTAAAATAAAAAATTTGCATGCTCATATTTAATATTGAAGAGAGTACTAATGCATGAAGAGAAAATGCTAAATAATTTCAGTGATAAAATAAACTCACTTTTTTTTAATTAAAATGGTATATAATGCCTAACTAATTGACAATAAATATATTGTCCTTTTTTAAGAAATTTATTTGCATATTTCTAGAAGGTAAAATTACCATTAAATTTAATTTGCTGATCAAGTGCTAAATTATATGAACATCAAAACTTTTTTGTATGCATCCAAATGCATTCATGCAGAATTCTAATATATATATGGTTCAACTGAAATCCATTTGCAGACCTACAAAAGTAACCACATTTAGCTGCACTTTGTATGCTATGTACAGGTATCCATGACGGGTGTGCTGCAACATTTGTTTTTCAGGAGTCACTACGTGCATCGTTCTGGCATTTGTCCCATCGTATAACCAATCTGTTTACATGGTCTGCTTTACAGCAGACCATGTAAAATTTTGGTTGTAAAAGGTTGGCTATTGAGCAATTGATGGACAGTGACCTTTGTCTCAATATCTGACTGAGACCACAAATGCTCCTACTTTGGTCCCTTCATCAACATCCTGGAAATCATTGCATGCAACACTTTGATAGTGCAGTTCTTATCATAATCTTCTTTGCAATCTACAGCTCATGCTGAATTGTGGATTGATAACTGATATGTCTATTTGCACAAATAGCTTTACTTACCTTTGGACGATTATCCTTTGTGGTAATAATATGGACTTGATGAGGATGGAATTTAATCACATGTTCCTTCATGTCCTTCCCTGAATATTTCAGCCCAATCCTTTGCAGTTGTTTAAGATGCAGTTGACAAGTGTCATCATACACTTACTTCATCTGACAAAATACTTCATTTGATTGATATCCTTCAGCACTGGAGAATTCCATTGGCAAGTTGTGTATGTCAAACTTCATCTTTCGGTGGTCATTCTTGTGAAGACAAATGTCATTGTCACATGGTGTAGGTAGTGAATAAAGTATCCTCCTGTACACCTAGGTTATCTATATGTCTTTCATTGTGTTCATTGATGTATGTATATGTCTCTGTGTCTTCCTTGACATACTGAAGATCATCTGAGAGGCTATTTTGCAAAAGGCTTCCTTCAAACTTTTGCACAATTCTTCACCTATCTTGTACTGACAGTGAGAAATGTGTAGTTTGATTATTCCCCATAATGAATTGTTTGATGTTGAAAGCCATTTCAGTGGAGATGCTGATGGCTTGGAAATTGTTCATTAAGGCAATCATGTACCTGAAGAGCAACATGGGCTGGAGCTGCATCCTGCTGCACCCACACAAAATTCATAATTTCTTTCTGTTACAGTTGAGGTGTTAATTACATTTGCAACATGTGTAAATAAGAATAATCATTAACATATTCATTATGAAAGCAATGTTTTATGAAAGCAATGTTGTCAATACCACAACTAAAATTGCACTGGCATTTTTTTCCGTAATACTTGAAGCTAGGTGTATGAGGGCCAGTGGTATAGCTGGAGGGGGAAAGGGGGACATCCATCAAGAGCAACAACCAAGAGGCATTTTTTTAAACCTTCTGCATTGCATTTTCTCAAACAAGAGGGCACACAAAATCTTCATCTGTTCCTGGGCACCAAAAACCCTAGCAGTGCAGCTGATAAATACTTCAGACGTTCTATAAATGAACAAAGACTTATGCTATGACATATTACTACAAAATACATGTTCCTTTCATTACACCGTATTGCAACTATGATTAATGAATGGATTTCAGTTGATCTTACCAAACACACACAGACACATATGTTTGTGTATGTGTAACATAAAAAATAGGAAAGCATACTTCTAATTTAATTGTCAAAACCTCCTTTTATTTTTCAGTTTAATTTGAACATTTTCCCTTTATGTTCTAAAAACAGTAACTATTTATAATATATCAGACAAAACTGCATCATTTTGAAATTTATCCGATCATGATACGGATTATGATTATATGGGCTTATGTGATTAATTATGCAAGATTACATGTAATCTGCAATGCAAAACCATTTACACAATCAGGTAAAAAATTTCATTTGAAACCCAAAATCATTTTAACATTTCAAGGTCATGAAAAATTCTTAATTTACCCTATGATGACATTAAAAAGCATTAAAAATACTCACTAAATTTATGAATTCAAATCTTTTTGAATACACTGACACTTTTTCACTTTCTTCTATCCTGCTAGCACTTAACCATTCACTATCATAATGTTTATCATTCATTGTGTCAAGATGTGCTGAGCTTCCAAAAATGTGGGATGTATGTTAAACTCATAATAATATATAAATCAAAATATGAGTCTGAAGAATTATCTTGTTCAGAATTAAAATTATGTCTACTGTTATATTTGTATGCAGGTTTCATCATTTCTGTCTATGCAAAAAATGAAGTCTTCAAATCTTTATTTAATGAAATTCAACACTGCTATTAAAGAAGTGAAAAGAAAATTGTCTAAATAAAGTGATATTATATTTTAAAGATTCACCATTGCAGCAATTCCAAGGCCATTGACCTCTGTTTATACTGTGCTTTTTAAGTATGTGTGTTGTGTGAGAAACATATTACGTTCATCAGGTGAAAAAGGTATTATCTCTGAGTGAATTTAATTACATTGGTTTTCAGTCAAGTGAAAAGAAAAATGTCTAATTTTTTAGTGAAAAGAAAAATGTCTAAATAAAGTGATATTATATTTTAAAGATTCAGCATTGCAGCAATTCCAAAGCCATTGACCTCTGCTTATACTGTGCTTTTTAAGTATGTGTGTTGTGTGAGAAACATATTACGTTCATCAGGTGAAAAAGTTACTATCTTTGAGTGAATTTAATTACATTAGTTTTCAGTCAAAAAAAATTATTAAATATGCTGTGGACTCATATTTTGCCTCTGAAGTTAGTTCTGAAGATTGATTGAGTTGTTTGGGGGGGGTGGAATGTAAAATTCAAGGAATGAAAGCATTATAATTCGGTATTTTATAAATGGTTTAAGTCATAAATTTAGTGAGTATTTTAATGCTATTTTATAATTCATTTTTGTTATCATAGTGTAAATTAAAAAATTTTCATGGCCTTGAAATGTTAATTTTATCATTCATTAGTGTAACTAAAATGTTCTATAAAATAGAAAACTGCTAATAATTATTATTGTTTTGAAATTTGAACACCTATAATGCTGTTTCTTCTTATATTGAATTAAAAATGTAAAACTGTTTTATGAAAATGAAAGATTAAACTTTTGTGGTATTAGAAATTTAAGTTTTATTCATTTGGTTTAATGAATTGAAATTTTGATATTAGAAATTTGAATTTTATTGAATTATTGTAAAATTTTTTAATTAATATTAAGAATTTTGGAATTATTATGTGAATAAGATTATTGTTAAAAACTTTTGAATTTCATGAAAATTGAGTTATTTTAAAAATGAGGTAAAATGTTAAAAAAGTGGAAATAATTTTAAAAAACTGTCTTAAAAAATTATATAAAATTGTGTTTTGAGTATTAATATAGCAACTATTAAAAGGTTTGATGCTGAATATTGTTATAATGAAACTAAGAAAGATTGATAATTTAAAAATAAACAATTATAATCTTATTGTAAGATGTGATGAAACAATTGTAATCTTAGTGTAAGAAAATTGAATATGAATAATTGGAAGTGAAATATAAGGGCGGAAGTGTGAATGAACGTTATAATTAGTGAATAATTGTGAGTTTAGACAGAGTGTTGAAGGAGTACTGGTTCTGAAAAAGAGGCTTATTTTTATCTCAGTACAGTTCTTCCTTTTCCCTCATCATACAAGAAGTTGAAGGGAGTGCATTTGTGGGGGCATAATTTTTTATATAGATGGGTTTGGCTTTATTAAGGGTCATAATTTTTATATAGCATTATTATCACAAATGGGCATTATCCCAGGAGGGCTATTAATTTCATTTCGCCATTTTGCGTTGGTTCATCATAAAAGTCTGAATCCCCTTTTCAAATTGTTGGGGCCAAATATTAGAGCCCCGCGTTATATTTAAAGAAATTAAATAATGAAGAATCTGTACGAATGTATGTAGGTTTCTCACATTGTGAAAAAAAAGCAGCACCTAGAGACATCAAATTTTGAATGATTTAGTCCTCCACTTGAATATGAGCATCTGGAAGCCCAGATTTGGAATTTGTTTTATTATCTATTTCATAGTTTGTGAAACTTTCATGAATTTTTGATTAATCAATGATTTCAAAGTGTTCTATTATCATTAACATCACGTGCATCTTCAAGCACAGATATTTTATGCACGAGGTTTCTTTACATTTCCTATTGGTATTATGTTGGTAGCGTAGCAAAGACGTTGCAATATCTAATGGCATTTTGCATTGCATGACTGTTATCACTTTTGAAATCCCGTTTTGAATCACCCATGAAAAAAAAGTCCCTTTGGATGTAACATCAAATCTGAAAGCTTTCAGATTTTTTTTTTTTTTCATATAATGAAATGTTTAGCATATTTCTCAGAGGCAAGTTATCTTATGTAAGGAATGGAGGCTTTTACAACTGCTGAATATCCTTTCCTGATCACTGGTGATTTAATGCATCAGTCAAAGTGGATATGCCCAAACTGATGGAAATATTTGTATTTGAAGAACTGTGGGGTCTTTTAGTTTTGTGTAAAATAAAGAAATTAGAAATGCAATAATAACAGTGAAATCATATTTTCAATAAAAATGTTGTTATATTTATTATGTGAAATGTATAATATAAATATGAAAATTAACTATGTTATAAAATTTTTAGATTTGTTATTATTAAAATAAGTGTGATGATATATGAACATATCAGGTGATTTCAACCATAATGATAAGCAACACTCTGGGCGGCCATCTTTGATCAATGAATATTGTCAAAACCATGACAGAACAAGATCCTTTTTAGACAACATTGAAGATTGTGAAAGCTTATTACAGCGGTAAAGCTTAATACAGCTCAAAAAACTATTTCAAACCATTTAGGATTGATGTATAAATAGTGCAAATAGGTGCATCATGAGTTAAATGAGAAAACCTTGCATGACTGAGCCATCACATGCACATTTCTGCTTGTTAGGAGCAAAAACAAACCCTTTTTCAAACCTCATATAAACTAGAGAAGAAAAGTGGATTACCTATGAAAACATCTTTAGGAAATGAGCATACCATGAGTCCAGATAACCTGCATCCTCCATCTCTAAATTGAATTTTAGCCTCAATAATAGAATGTTATGTATATGGTGGGGAGTCCAAGGACCATTACAGTCTTTTGAGACCTAAAGATGTCCATTCAGAGAGTAACTGTCAACAAATGAACGACTTAAACACAGCAGTCAAAGAAAAATGACTGGCAATGGTCAATAGGAATACACCACACTGCACTAAGGTAATGTCAGACCACATGCTGCTTTGGTGACTCATCAGAAAAACACAAAGCTAAGCTGGAAAATTATGCCATATCCACCATACTCCCCAGACTTAGAACCCTCCAATTATCACTTGTTTCTCTCCATGCAAAATTTTTTCAAGGGAAAAAATTTAAAAACTGAAACCAAAATGTCAGGCATTACTCGAGCTCTTCACCTCTAAGGACAAGACATTTCTCAAAAATAGTATTTATAAATTACCATCACAATTTGCAACAGGTCAAAGGTAACACAACAGAAATTATATTGTACAATAAATATCATTAAGGGTATGAAAAATGTTTCATTTTCTTTCACTTCTCAAGTAGACAGAATTTTTCGATTGACCTTTTATTATACATAAGTGTGGGTGTGTGCACATATATATATTTTATACTAAAGAGGTTTATTGGATAGATGTAACTTGGAATGACTTTGTAATAGAAGGACTGTGTGATGTACTGTGTAATAGAAGGATGACACTCACAGGCAAACACAACCCCCACAATTTTTTGAAGCTTAGTCCGTCTTTAGACAATAGATGATAAAAATGAAGAATGAGAAATGAGAGCTGCAAGTTAGCAAGAGCGAAGTAAAAGTAAAAAGGGGATAACGCCTTCAGAAAAAACGCAAGATAAAAAGTAAAAAAGTTTCAGTTTCAATTGAAATCTTAAATCTGATTGAAAAGAAGATATCTGCATTCTTGTATTATATAAGACCTTATGACATAGATTAATTTTGAAATGATGCAATTTAGACTGGTATGTTATAAACAGTTACTATTTTTTGGACAGAAAAGGAAAGTATCCAAATTAAAATGAAGAATAAAAAGGACTAGCACTGGTTAAAATTAGAAGTTTGTTGTCATAATTTTTATCTTACATACATATAAGTAATAGATTGGAGATAGTTTCAACACTATAGCTGACAGATAGATGCAAGTGGTTAAGTGTTAGCAGGATGAAAGCAAGTAAGAAAGTGTATGTTCTGTCCAAAACTGCATTTGCATCAAAAACTGTCACTAAATTTTGACATGCTCCTGTAACATTTCTGCCTTATTGGGATTTGAACAAAGTACAGTGATGTAAATTAACTGTCTCAGTAGCTATTTTACACGATCGCATCTCACTTAATAATGACATGAGACACTTTTGTTTTAGCAAATTTAGAAGAGCAGATGTTTATAAATGCAGGGAAAAAGAGAGACAGCCATATCATCTACATGCATGTTGAAACTTTAGCATTATTGGAATAGATTATTATTGGAATAAAATAGCATTATTGGACTGAACTTTTGGGTTACGCTCTATAATAAGTATGTATAATATAATGCGTAATATATCTTACTATATTATACATATCTTTGTATTATATAATAAACTTAAACTCATCCTGATAAATCTATGTTGTAATGCAAGAAAGTAAAAATTGTTAATAAAATATTTTCTGTTTGAACAGCAGTTAACTGTTATTTATAAAATGTCAATATTATAGTTATTTATATTCCTTAAAGAAAAGCTTTGTTGATTGTAGATTTTATTATGATTTCTTACTTATCAGTGTATGTGATAAGTAAGAAATGAATGTATGAATTTATCATTGATTTTATATTTTATATCATAATCTTTTTTTATTCTTTTTTTTTAACTAGGAAGAACTGGAAACCTTAAAAGTGAAATTGGAAAAAGTAGAAAAGGAAAGAGCTGAATTGAAACTTGCAAATGATAAACTTGAAGCTAAGGTAAGAAATGCATCCCCCCCAGACAATTTTCTGGTTTACCATTTTAATGTTAAGTACAATGCAATAAAAACCATAACTTCATATATTAATTTAATGTATTGCACATTAAAAAACTGCAGCTGTACAGTTTCCCCCATATTGAATTGATATGTCAATTGTATCATTACATTCCATTCTCATGCAGTTAAATTAATAAAATTCTAGCAACTTATAAAAAGTACTGAAACTGAAATTTTGCACTTATTAAACGACAATTTATGTGCTTGTTTATTTGGTTGTTATTATATTTTCTAATTTCTAATATCCAAAAAGTCTCCATAAGCACTATTTTTGAGAAAGGATCTCTTTGCTGCCAATGTAAACAAGCTTGTTTTTTGTCTGGATTGTGGACGAACCAGATATGAGTATATTTAAGGCTGAACTCGGCATTTGAAAAGCTACAGGTTTAAAAATTCCTTCTATGAGTTAACTTTATGAACTGCATATTGCTATGAAAAACTCTAATGTGGACACCACATGACTTCCTTGTATGGAATCTTAAATTATATGCATTTTAAATGCGTTTCATTTAAACTTATTTCCTCAGTTTTCATTAGAGATAGATTTCTCATTCAATTAATTCAGTTCTCACACTGTGGTAAGTCAAAAATGTATAAAACCTCAAAATATCTTCATTAAAAATTAAAAAATATAAAAAAAACACTAAATGCAGTTAAAATAATTATTTAAAAAACAATTTTTAGAGTTAAAATTATAGTTTCTGTACAAAAACAAGCAATTCAGCCAGCAGGCAACATGGCAGATTTTTCGGTGCTCAAAAGTGAAAGTTTACTTTGGGTCCTGTTCGGCAAAAAAACATTGAAGGCACAGAAACTGATTCAATTCACTAGTCTGCTAAGTTTCAGATGTAAACAGATATGGCTGCTATGGTAAGCAAAAGGGCTTAGCTGCAGTTAAATAACTTTTAAATTGATGATAATTTTACAATTATTGCATGCAGATTAACTAAAGGTATAAAAACCTTAACTGGGGGATAATAACATTTTTAAAGCAAAAAATGCACAATTTACAATGTATAAGAATTAAAAACTGAGGTCACCGAGCCGAGTAAAGTATTATATATATATACATATATGTAAGATATAAGAAAATACGATAGCTGTTAGCTATGATGGCTGCAAGCTAATTCCTCCCTCTATGCTCATCGAAATCATCATATATATATATACACTTCTCGACATTGAAAATGCAACACCAAGAAAGAGTGGTCAGAAAGTGATGAAATTTGGAAAAAAGACAGAGACAGCTAGCAGCAATAAGTGATCTTTATTTCAAAATGATAGTCAGAATACAGAGCGAGAACGGTGTCGGCTCAGTAGGATGTAGGACCACTGCGGACAGCGATGCACAAAGAAACACTTCTAGGCATGCAGTCAATAAGAGTACAGATGGTGTCCTGAGGGATGTCTCTCCATTCTCCTTTCCCCTTTTGGTGACATTTCAGGAGAGTACGGTGGCCAGGGAAGCATCTGTATACCTTGCAGAGCATGTTGGCAGATGCGAGCACTGCGTGGTTGGGCGTTATTCTGCTGAAAAATTGCATTAGGCCCCTGAAAGTAGAGGATTGCTACCGGACGCAGTACATTATTCAAGTATCGTTGGGCCGTTATAGTGCCCTGAATATGAACTAGAGTTGACCTGGAATCGTAGGCAATAGCGCCCCAAACCATTATGCCACGTTGTTGCGCGGTGGGGCGTTCCACAGTTACTGCCGGATTAGATCGTCTCCACGTCGACGCCACACACGTATGCCACACACTGTCACTGGATAAACAGAAGCATAACTCATCTGAGAACACGACGTTGCGCCATTCTGTCATCCACATTGCTGCAGTCTAGCGCCATTCTAAACGTTGCCGTCTATGTTATGGAGTCAATGACAGTCTTCTTAAAGGACACCGTAAGTGCAGGCCATGTTCAACCAATCAACGGGAAATGGTTCTTGTCGACATGTGAACATCCAGGGTATCTTGGACATGCTGCAGAATCACGGTACAAGTGACTTGCGGGACCGCTACAGCTTGTCGGCAGATGCGTCGATCCACGTGTGCTGACGTCACTCTGGCTGCACCTGCACTCCTCCTTGTTCCAACCATGTTCGCCATAGCCGATGCACCGGGCTCGCATCCATGTGGGTATCAGCTGCGATTTGACGTAAGGACCAACCTGCCCTTCTCAGTCCGATCACCATACCTCTCGTAAAATCGTCTATCTGCTGGAAGCGCCTTCGTTGATGGCGGCCTGGCATTCTCTCCTGTTACACGTATCCTCCGGGACAAAAACCAACTTTCTTCGATAATTCATCTGGGAGAAATAAGGGCACGAATATTGCCCATTCTGCACGTTCCTTCCCTTATATCTTCACGTGCATCGGAGAGCTGTGCATTTCACATCATTTGCAGAACTCAATGACGTGCGTCTACTCTAAAATTTGCATAAATTTCTGACCACTCGTTCTTGGTGTTGCATTTTCAATGTCGAGCAGTGTATATATATTTATATACTTTTGGTGCAGCCAATTGCAAACAAAAAGGGAGGTGCACAACTGGATGCTATAGCAGTCCTATATACAAAATTTCAATGTTCTGAGGCTACTTGTTTTTGAATCATGCAAGATTCATACATACGTGCAGATGAATATCTCTTCTGAATATATTTTAAATCAATTTTATATTCCATTTGGGGGAAAAGAATCTTATATTCTGTCCTTGCGTTCAGATGTCATGAAAACATCATTAAATTGTATTCAATATCGGTCAAAATGGATATTTTCATTGAAATAAGATAACCAGAATTTTTTGTGATTGGAATATTTCCTTTACTTCGTAGAAGGAAGTAAAAACAATATATATACATATGGATATATAACTAAAAATAGTGATTTGTCTTTAAAAAAATTGCATATTTTGTATTCATGCTTAATCTAAAAAGAGAATTTGTTGCATCCTCTGAATGTGCTAAGACAATATAAGGCTGACTATCTGACTTCAGGCATTTAGAAAGCTCAAGTAATTAGAATATTTTAAAATTTTAGTTTGGAAAAAATTAAGCAGATGCGAGACTTGTAAAGCCATCATAAAGCAGATATAAAATCACAACTAGGAATAAACAAAAATTATCACCAAATAGTGCCCTTTAATGCCAGTAAAGGTCGAGTATAGGGTCACAGTATAATCATAATAAGATCTTTGTATGAGTTTTATGTAAACCAGATTAATTTCTGATAGACCTTTAGCTTTTGTAAAGTAGATGTAAATTAACTGCTATTTTTTGTTTTTCTCATGCGTTTTAAAACAAATAATTAAAGTTTGGGACTTACTGTAACTAGAACAGCATGTAATGGAGTATGTTTAGTAATATGGGATATGGCGGTCAAGAAAAATGGATGCTAATAGGAAAGATTGGCAACTTTATTTTATAAACAATGGCAATGCAATGGAAAATGTTATGTGTGTGTGAAAAATAACATGTAACTTGTATCTGTTGGATATCAAACTAAATATAGAGCATATGTTTATATAGTGCATTATGTTTTTATCTGCTGGAATGATTAGTATATGGTTGGATCTCTGTCTACTTTCATAGTCAACATGAATTTGTAATCGGATGTGATGTTTTATTTTCATATGTTTAAGGTGCATGAAAATAAGTTGGCTTTCACTTCTGTTTTTTTTTTTTTTTTTACTTTTACGTTCTCTTAAAATGTAAGCTTTTAATATTCAAACTGATAATTAACATGGAAGTTTTCATAATCGTAAACCAGGTAATTCCTTCCTCCATTCATTTGATTTTACTACTGGGAATTTTATTTTTTAAATGCTCAGCTATCCAGAATTTTTCACACATCCAGTATTTCGTATTTCCCAAGCTTTCCAAAATTTAGTTTATTTAGTTATGGCAAAGCAGTCGAGGACTGTCTGCCTGAGGGGATGGATGCCTTTGTGGAGGGCTTTCTAAGGAAAATTGGGTCATATACATATTACAATGAGGAAAACTGCAAAAATGCCCATGCAGTCAACCTGTTCTTAGAGTTAGTTTAGCAATTTTACCACTTGGCTGCAGGCTTGCAAGTTTTCCAGAGAGTCAAGCTTTCACTGTAACTTCAGTAATGAAATAAATTTACTTCTTCAGTCAAAATATCTTATAAATGTAATAAATTTTGTTAAAACACTTATTTGCATATTAAGAAAACTTATCATTAAATTTACCATGTTGAATTTCTTAAAAACCAAATTTTGTTTGTGTCCAAAAAATAAGTGCAAATTAGATGCATTCATGAACTAAACAGTCAGTAATATCTTCAAATTCTATTTTATAAAAATAGTAATTACCTTATTATATTTTTCAAGTATTAGATTGCACATTTAAGTGAGTCTAATATTCAGAAGAGAAAGCCATACTCATCAGAAGAGGAAACAGTACTATTTTTGTATTAAAGAAAAGAACACTGTGTTATATAAAGCCCAACTTCATATTTTAATTCAGTACCAGTTGTGTTTGTTCTATTTCACATCAGTTCATATTTTAATGCACATTCTACCACACCAGCTCATATTTTAATTTAACCTAGACTAACATAACCTAAATGTAGTATATGTATGATATTTTAATATTATACATAGGAAAATTATGAATAATTTTCAGATAATTTAATTTTTAATTGTAATGATTTCTTAATTTTTTTTTTAAAATTTTGTTATTTCCTTTCTTTATTCTGAAAATAAGAAAATGCTTATCATAAATTTGGAAATGA